>QRFJ01000952.1:626250-753877 GCA_006176705.1 Cocos nucifera | reverse complement strand
TCTAAGTCAGACCTAAGTAACCATCAAGATAACATTCGCCGATTGAGGAATCAGCCACGTCTGCTAGTTCTAGCTTAGATTTAGAATCCAACGAGACAATCAGCCCAGGGATTCATCAAAGAATAATCAGATTACCAAACATCAGATATAAATTAAATTAAATTTAATTTATTTTTATTTTTATTTATTAGATCTATAAAATCAAATCTAAAATATCTTAGATCTGATCTAGATATATGAGAAAAATTTTTAAAATATCTCTCTTGATTCGATCATATCTGAACGAACCTGATCTAGAAAATCAAAATTTCTCCTTCAACTAGTATCAGAGCCAGATTCTCTAAATTATTTAGATCTAATTTTTAATTTATTTTAATCTCAAAATTAAGTGATTTTAGATATCACATGAGATATGATTAGATCTAAAATTAGAAAAATTAAAATTAAATAATATAGATCAAAGTTCTATAATATGCATGACTAGTTGTAAAATAGAATAGTTCTATACGTAGTCTTGCATGATTATGATTTATTTTGATTAATTATAATTTTAGAGTTATTTATTTTTTTTATTTTTTGATGATTATAAATATTATAATAAGATCTAAAAATAAAAAGTAAAATTATTTAATTTTTAGATCATATGAGAATATAGTTGAATGCATGTTTAGACTAGTTGTATGAATAGTCTACTATAATTATCTAGATTAAATTTATTTTTGATGTGATTCAATTTAAATCTAATTTTTTAGATAATTTAGATCTAAAAAATATGCATGATATGATACATGAGATGTATGCAAAATATGTATTAAGTTAGATCAAATTTTATATATGAGATATATGATGTAGATCTAACTAGTTTTGTAGATTTATATTTTTGATTAAGGCATTCCCCTTGGCCGTCTGGTCATAAGAACAAAGTAGGATCTAAATATCCTCTTCTCCCATTCGATGGAGTGTTCTTATGATGTGTAGGGGTGCTACACATTCATCTTTAATCAAAAATCAAGAACTTACTTTCTGCAAAATTCTAGATCCTGAAATCCTAGGATTTTATTTACATATTTTATTTATGAACTCTTAACTTAATTAAGAATTAAGATTATAAAATATTAATTAGATCTAAAATTAAGAATTTTAGATCTAAGACATATTCATAAAATTGGATTAGCGGGCTTGGGGTAGCTTAATTAGGTCTAAGTGTTGATTGAAACCCGAATCAAGGTTGGTTAGATGTTTGGGATCAACAGATACTTAAATTGATCAGCTAATAGGATTAAGTCTACTAGTCAAGGATCGCGTCACGTAAAGTATCTCTAATGTGATTGTGAGTCAACATGCCATCTTTCTTGAAAAATAGTTTATTCAAGATAGCGGCATTGGAAAGCAGATCAAACTCGAGGAGAAAGTCTCATAAGAGCAACGAGCTAAGGACCAAATAGAACCAAATCAGGTTAAGCCAATCCAATCACTACCTCCTCCACCTCGTAGATTGAAAAGAGTTTTTCATTCTCCTAAGAGGTACTTAGGTACTATTTTAGAGAAAGTAGAGAAAATGTTCATCATAGGTAATGGGGTTCATGGTGATGATCCCAAAATCTATAAAGAGGCGATATCGGATATCGACTCCAAGAAATGGTTAGAGGCAATGAAGTCAAAAATTAACTCGATGCACTCAAACCAAGTTTGGACCTTGGTAAATCCACCAGAAGGTATAGTATCTATTGGATGTAAATGGATCTACAAGAGAAAGATTGGTGCAGATGAGAATGTGGAGACATTCAAAGCTAGATTAGTGGCAAAAGGTTATAGTCAATGCGAAGGCATTGACTATCAGGATACCTTTTCACAAGTAACTATGCTTAAATCCATCCGCACATTGCTTGCTATTGCAGTCTATTTTGATTATGAAATATGGCAAATGGACGTAAAAATGATATTCTTAAATGGATATCTTGAGGAAGATATCTATATGGAATAGCCACTAGGTTTCACATCCAGTGATGATGATCACAAGGTATGCAAGCTGCAAAGGTCCATATATGGACTTAAGCAAGCATCTCGAAGCTGGAATACTCGTTTTAATGATGTGATCAAATTATTTGGTTTCATAAAAAATGAAGAGGAGCCATGTGTCTTCAAAAAGGTCAGTGGGAGCGCTATTGTCTTCTTCGTATTATACGTAGATGATATCCTCCTTATTGGAAATAATATTTTCATGTTGACCATAATTAAAATGTGGTTATTTAAAGAATTCTCCATGAAAGACCTAGGAGAAGCATCCTTTATTCTAGGAATTAAGGATCTATGAGATAGACCGAATAGGATGCTAGGACTTTCACAAAAGATGTACATAGAGGAAGTGTTAAAGAGGTTTAGCAGGAAAAATACTAAGAGAGATTGGTACCCTTTAGACATGGCATTCATCTTTTCAAGAAGATGTGCCCTAGCACACCTGAGAAAATAGAATGCATGAGCAAGATCCCTTATGCTTTAGCAATAGGGAGCCTCATGTATGCCATGTTACGTACACGACCTGATATAGCCCATGCTGTAAGTGTCATGAGCAGATATCAGTCGAATCCAGGTGAAGAACACTGGACTTTTATGAAATATATCCTTAAGTACTTGAGAAGAACTAAGGATATGCTGTTGGTCTTTGGTAATGGAGAACTCCAAGTCCAGGGGTATACAAACTCGAATTTTATGTTCGATGTAGATGATCGAAAGTCGACATCTAGAAGTCAATTTGTGTGCAATGATGGAGCTATCAGTTGAAAAAGTTTCAAGCAGATAGTGATAGCAGATTCCACCATGAAAGTAGAATACATCGCTGCATCAAAAGCTCCAACGGAGGTATTCTAGTATAAGAAGTTTGCTACAGAGATCGGAGTGCTGCCATCAGATGCTATTCCTCTGTACTGCAACAACAATGGTGCCATAGCCCTTGCTAAGGAGTTGAGGTCTTACCAGAAATCCAAGCACATCGAGCAGCGATACCATTTCATCCATGATTACCTCGAGAAGAGATATGTCAAGGTCAAGAGAGTCGACTCTACAAACAATGCGGTGGATCCACTTACAAAGCCGTTAGGCTAGTAGAAGATCGAAGCCCATCTTGAGAAGATGGGACTTAGATTTGTAGCCAATTGATTTTATAGGTCAAGTGGGAGTTTGTTAGATATGTGTGCCCTAGAAGCCAGAATTGGCTGATACTTATAATACACTTCTAGGGACAAAATTATAATTTTGACTATAAATAATAAAATAGATTATTTTCTATCATAAATGTGTATTTAGTGTTTGTGATACATCTCTTGAGTTAATGGTAATGATAATTCATATTTTCAAGAGTTGAAAATTTAAGACATGAATTATCATTTATTAACTCATAAAATGCTCCTGATTGTAGGATCATCATGAGGATGGTGATTGATCCGGAAGGTTGGTGTACAATCACTTCTTCATAGTAGATGAGTCTTGAGTCTATGGTGTAGAGACATCGAAGAGAGAGTACAAATACTGATTAGAGAATGAGGGTATTGAGCGTGACCATCTCGAGTAGTCATAAGAAAATCTATCTTCTCATCGATGACTGACTCGAAGCTGCAGTGGTATATCTGATTCTTTGACCTGAGGTGCATCGGCAGTTCACCTTAAGGGTATTATAGTTTGACTATACCATGACTAGGTCTTCTAGCCATTCGGAATCCTAAGGTGTATGTTGGCTATAGCATGTTCATTGTAGGAATTGAATTGCACAAAGAGAAAATCTATCTACCTCGGTGGATGAGGAGCAGCCCTATGATGATCATGAGAATCAAGTCCATAAGCCCATGGCTATGGTAGAGTGAAATAATAGAAAGAGTTTCTATTAAGATTTTCGCATCGGACTTGAATCGAATGATTAAATCATATGATAGAAATTAGGGTTTGATGAGTTCACCTTAACCCTAATCTGATCGAGGCTCAAGATAGAAGAACTTAATCACACAAGTAGCTACATCGAGAGGTTCATTTTTAGTTTTGATGGGTTGCCACCATATACTGCTAGGTGTCACTAATAGATTTTGGAAGTAATTAGAATGATTTAGATGATCGATCATTCTAGTTGTCTGAATCAGAAGAGTTCTGATCCATCAAAAGGAGTTTCGATGATGTCAATAATGGAGATCACGACATATCCCATTATCATACAGAACTGAACCTAACTGGATCACACAAATAAGGGTTTGGATCTTGATATCATCAATTGGACTAACCTAGTTTAATTGATTTGAATTAGATTCAATTAGGTTCAAGAAAATCATGCTAGCACATGATTGAACCTAACGTTCTTCTTTTATTATCATTAAAAGTTGTCTCGACTGAGCCAAATTAATTTGTGCTCACTCAGGTACCTTTACTTGGTCTGATTGGAGCTTGTTCAGGTCAGAAAAGGATTGTCTTAATTTATGAGATAAATTTGAGACAATACCTACCATTTTTCGTTACCTGCTAATTCTTGTCCTTTGACTTTGGTCAAACGTTGACCTTTGACCCTTAGACATCTGTCCATGTGTCATGCACTTATTAGAGAGCAGATAGGGGCTTGTCCCCTTATTGGAAATTAGAAAGGAAGGGGCACATGCCTAGGGAGGTGTGTGCCCATGGATAGGGATGCCTGGAGTTCCATACGGATGGGACTTCAGGTTGCTTCTTGGATTCTACTTAGTTGACCCCTAGCCATAGACTTTGACCAGTCTTAGGTACCATCTAAGGATAAATTAGTGGGGCTCTCATCTGATTGGATCAAGTGATGTCATTCCATCAATCAGATTTAGATCTGATTGCATGAAGCAATGTGATTGGCCAGGATGATGTGGCACTGCATGGCACAGCAGGGTCTATATAAACCCTATCTGTGCCACACTTTTATAGATTTCCCTCTTAGTCCATGCCCCAAGGCTGCCCCTCTCCCTCCTCCATGCCATCTTCTGATCCTCTCTCTCCTCTCCATGCCTAAAAGAAGTTGGACTCCAGTTTGGTGTGATCCAATCAAGAAAGAGCTGACGAGAAAGGAAGAAGGCAGCACTGCTGTAGAGACGACTGCTGATCTTCAGAAGGAGTTTTGAAGATCCTCCAAATCAGATCTAGATCTAATTTTTATAAAGGTGATAAAGAAAGAGTAGATCTCCAGATCTAGCCTGAGTGGATACTGGTAGAGGCTAGGCGCTTGCGTGGCTAGATCCAAAATCTTAGACAATCAGCAGGATCATCAAAGGATAATCAGATTACCCAAGATCAAGGTATAAATTAAATTAGATTTAATTTATTTTTATTTTTATTCATTAGATCTATAAAATTAGATCTGAAATATCTCAGATTTGATCTGGATGCATGAGAAAATTTTTTGAAATATCTCTCTTGATCCGATAAGATCTGAACGAACGTGATCCAGAAAATCAAGATTTTTCCTTCATCTTCTACCCCTCTATTGTCTTTGAGGCTCGAGATCATATTGATGACACCAATGATTAGTTGGTTATTGTTGTTCTTCTCATTGGACTGGTGTTAAGGTGGATTCTTTAGGGCTCAGTCTCGATGCTCTTGGACATATTTTTTTGAGGTATCCTCATTGGATGAGAGCCTTAATCTCATCTTTTAGTTGAAAGCATATTCCTCAATATCACGATCATGATCATGATAGAAGCGATAATATTTCAATTTCTTCCTTGTTGATAGCGACTTCATTGGTAGAGGTCGGCAGAGGTACCCCTGGCCCTTAATTTTCATGAGAATTTGGACTCAGAGGGCAGTCAGCAGAGCATAGTTGTTGAAACATCAAGATAGACTCCTCAACTGAGGGGCCTTCATAGGTCAGGAGGATTCTCCTTCGGCTTGGTTAAAGGCGTGTCCTCCATCCATGCTTTTTGATAGAAGCCCGACCTTCCTCTACTTACTTTCATGCGGTTCGGGCCTCTTCCGCCTATACGTACTTTTGAGCCCATGCAAAAAAGCTGGCATAGTTCTTTGAAAACTTCTTGTCAAGGAAGTAGATAAGGCATTCGTTGCAAAGGCCTTGCTTCAATGCTAATATGGCAACTACTTCATCAAGGTTGCACACTTCCAATGTAGCCATATTTAAACACACTACGTAGTCACTCAAAGATTTCCACTCCTCCTTGCAGATTGAGAAGAGGCTATCTAAGTCCTTAGGTTGAACTCGGTTATTGCCAAAGTGAGCAATGAACTAGCATCCAGGTTGCTCAAAAGAAAAAATAGACCCCGACTGAAGGCCGAAGTACCAAACTCATGTCCCTTTCTTTAAGATTATTGGGAAGGCCAGGCAAAGAAGGGCGCCTGAGGCACCCTAGAGCATTATGAGGGCTTTATAAGCCTCCAGGTGATCTAAAAGATTGGTAGAGCCACCATACAACTCTACCTGGGGTATCTTGAACCGACTTGAAATTGGTTCCTAGAGGATGGAGTGAGAGAAGGGTGGCCAAGAATTGAAGCTGAGGATGTCATCATTCCTTTCTGGCGGCCCACCCACACCTCATCCAAATGGCATTCTATTTTGTAGACCTTTTGCTCAAGGTCGTCCTCCTAGTGAGACTTTCTAGGGTGCATGTTGCTTAGCTATGCAATCCAAGGGAGGGGTGAATTGGATTTCTTTAAAAATTTGAAGTTAAAAATAGAATTACAAAATATGCAGTTAATATTTTAAGTGAAGTAATGAGAGTAAGGAAAGCATTGTGTAAGAGTTTAAATTAAAAAGAGAAGAAGTTAACACAATAGAGAAAATAAAGAAGATAGAGAGAGAGCAACATAAATAAAAGAATTTATAATAATTTGATGCCAACCTAGCACCTATATCTACTCTCCAAGCTCCTACTTGAGAATTTCAATCCACTATTCATATTCAATTGAATACGACGTCAGATGCCCCAATCCTAGTAATTCTAAGCTAGATACTTATTTTTTAGATGCAAGTCAACCCAAAATACTCTGATTCAAGGATTGAATCAATCTTTCCAAGCTTTAAAATCCTCCAAAACTTGAGCTCCAAAATAGTAAATAGAATATTAAAAAAATACAAGTTTAGCATAGTTAGCTCCATAATGAGTACAATAAAATCTTAAATATTCTTTACTCAGAAAGGAAGAAGCTTTTAGAAATCCTCTCGAAAGGATTGAAGACTTGAATGAGCATCGAAGAAAAAGTTGAGCTTAAAATCAATGCTTCTCTTGCTTAAAGCTAAGATTTCTTTTGAGCTGAATATTCTCTTGATTTTTTTCTTATTTTTCATTCTTTTTGAATGCTTTTAAACTTTCAATCAATGCTGGAAGACGAATAGTAGCCATTGGAGATAATTTGGATTGTATTAAATATGCCAAAATGAAGAGAAAACTAGTTGTTATAGGATTTTTCGCCATAGAGGGTGACCCTTGGGTCGGCCCCTAGAAAAGTGTTGCCCCATGGGACACCTTTTTTGCAGTAGGCAACAAAAATCCAATTTCTATTTTTTGTGCACAGGACCTACAGGGGACGAGCCATGGGTCACCCCTTTTCTATGGGATGACCTAGGGGTTGCCTCTTTTCAGTGTGCCGGTTCCAGTCCTACGTGCCAGCATGCCAAAGGAGAAAGGGTCGATTGAAGGGTCACCTCTTTGTTTCCAAATAGCCATTTTGTCATTTTTAAGCTTCCAAAAAATTTGAGAAGTCCTCCAAATAAATTTATGTCTTCTTGAAAGTTCTTGAGGCTTTCGAAAAATTTCAGTTTTGCTTCTAACTTGAGTAAATTACAATTTTGACCATCTTCAACCATTTCTTTCAATACAAAATTTTTTGAAATTTCTAAAATAACTTTTAAAAATATCTCCAAGGATAAAAATCATTTGTACCTCTCTCAATTATTTTATGCTCATCAAAATTAATCCTAGGAATAATAATCTTTCTCTTTTTGATGATGATAAAATAATTGAGTATAAGCAAAAATAAAGTAAAATTTAATGTCTAAGAGGAAGATGCCATTTTAAAATGAAGCAGCTCAAAATAATTATATATTAGTGATTAGTTTAATGCATCTAAATTAGGTATTATTTCATACATATGGTTTAGACAGTTTCAACATTTAAAATATCCATCATGTGGCATTTTTCATGGAAGGTTTTGCAATTTGAACATATAGCATCCAAAAATGAAGAGATTTAGCAATTTTGTATAGACTTTTAATATTGTACCCAAAATTTTATATTTAAGTATGAAACTTTAACATTAAGCATGAAACTTTAATATTTAAGTATGAAACTATTGCCCAGCTATGCAACCCAAGAGGAGGGGGTGAATTAGATTTTTAAAATTTTAAAATTAATTATGAACCACGAAGATTATGAAAAGATAAGCAAGTAATGTGCAATGGATGATTTAAGTAAAGTGAAAAAATATGAAGCAAGTATTCAAGAAAATGAAGAAATGAAGATAGAGAGCAAGTAAGCATACCACAAATAATCAACGTTTATAGTGGTATGGTGCCAATCTTGTACCTACATCCACTTTTCAAGCTTCTTACTTAAAAATTCAACTCTACTAAATATATTTAAAATAAATACAACGTCGGTAACCTCCGACCCTGGCTATTTCAAGCTAGAACACTTATTTTTTGGATATAAGCCAATCCTATAATTCAAGGTTTGGATCAACCTTCGCAAGTTTAGAAATCTCCAAAACCTAAAACATGACAATGAAAATAGAGTACATGAGTTAAGATAATGAAATATAAGATTAATCCCTTTAATGGGCACAATAGAACTTTAATTAATGCACTTTACATAAGAAGGAAAGAAGCTTTTTAGATTCCTCTCTGAGTGGATGAAGATTTGAATGAACTTTAAAGAGGTGGTTAGGCTTAAATTGAATGCTTCTTTTGCTTGAAGAGGGTTTTTCACTAGGACTGAGTATTTGCTTGATTTTTCTTGAGTTTTTCTTTCTTTTGAAAACTTTTATATCTTCATTAAGTGCTAGAGAGTGAATAGTACCTATTTGTAGCCATTGGAGAGCCATAAATGAGCATTAAATACAACTAAAATGGACTAAAAAACTAGTCATTGCAGAACTTTCCATCGTAGGGGTCGACCTCTATGGCAAACAATAGAAAATGCAATGTTTTGTGTTTTTGAACTGTAGAATAATAGGGGTCGATCCTGGGGTCGATCACTAGCACAGGGGTCGACCTTAGGGTCGTCCCCTTTGAGCGTGCTGGGGTCGACCCTAGCCCTATGCCAGTGGTTGACCCTAGGGTCGTCCCTTTTGAGCGTGTGGGTCTGAAATCAGCATGCCAATAAGCCCTTTTTAGCTTGGGTCGACCCTTTTGCTCAAACTCAATTTTCTTCCAATTTTGACATCCAAAAATCATGAAATTACCTCTAAAAGATCAAAATTCTTTTCCACTTACACTACTACAAAAAAGGGCTATGACAACGATTCGTAACTACTACCATAGCCCAAAAAACCACTGCCATAGGCTATGGCAGCGATTTTCTAACCACTGCCACTGTGGCTGTCATCGTAGCTCTATGGCAGCGATTGTTTAAACTACTACTATAGATGGCCTATTGCAGCGATTTATAAATCACTACAATATATCGACCTATAGCAACGGTTATGTAACCACTGCCATAGTTAATCTATAGCAATGGTTATATAACTGCTGCCATAGGTCTAATGTAGTGATTGGCACCATTTGCATCAGAAATCTATAGCAGCAATTGGCACGGATATGGTAGCGATTATAAAATTACTATCGTAAATCTTAAATAATTAAAAAAATAAAATTTTTATTTTTTTATATATTTTACTTGATAAATATAGATATATAATATAAAAAAATATAATAAATATAAAAATTATTTTGAAATGCTAAAATTTTATTATTAAATAAAATTTATTATAATATTTTTCAAAAAAAATAAAATATATCAAAAGTCTCCTAAATCTACATCATCGTCGTCGTCACCGGGAGCTAGAGTTGGAGCCGGAGCTGGAGCTGGAGCAGGCCAACATATCCTCGAAGCCCATGACTTCAAAATATGCGCTGAGCATCGACATCATGTCTCTTATGATACCTTTCAGATGAGATGCGCGCTCCTTAGCCCGATCTACCCGCATCGTAGCATGATCTGCCCATGCCAATGCCTCCTCAAGCTTCTTTCGACTGATCACACCAAAAGTCAGTGAGAAGATGCTCACCTCAGGTCAGTAGCTCATCGATGTGTATTTGGACTGGCATCGGATCCTCCTAAAGTGCTCAGGCTCCAAGACCTGAGATAGATGGTCATGGGGCCCAGAGGTATTCGGGCCCTCGCTCGCGAGTGCATCTAACTGATCCTATAATTATAAATTAAAATAAAATTTTATAAAAAATGCTATAATACTAATCATATATACTAATATATTTAATACTTACAAAAATACACCCGATCGTGGTGTTCATCGGCCTGCCCGTCTTATCCGTATGGCTGGATCAGAAGATCTCGCTACGGCTGGGCATCACTCTATCTCTCATCAGCTATAACAAAGAATAAATTTATCAGAAAGATAATAAAAATATAAATTTAATTTATCTAGTAAGATTTAGAATTAATTACCTCTCTATGCACATGATTGGCCATAGACTCGTGGCCTAAAGTGTGCGTATACTCCTGGACTGCATGATTCTCTCGATTCTGATGGAAGATAGCCTAACAAGTATTCAAATAAATAATAAATATTTAAAAAATATTTAAATAAAACTTTAAGCATATTGAAAAATTTAAAAGTTAGAAATTTTATCTCGAACTCCTGGCTCCTCCAGTGTCTAACCATCCTCTCCTACTGACTCGGAGGACAGTCCTGTATTCAGGGAACAAGTTCCTTCAGAGTGTCTCATCAGTGCTCGAGCCATCCTCTATGGAGCTTGACCTTGTAACCCTGGTATAACTCTTCGATCTTCTTCAGTCGGGCATCTCGAGCTCTCTCGTGATTGGAGAAATCGTACCTCCTTTGCATAAATTTATAAAAAATCAGTTACAAAATTATTCTAATCAAACATATATAGTATAAACATATAAAATGTATAAATATAACTAAGATGCACGTACTTACCCATATCTTCTCCCATACCCAATTCCTGATGGTAGCATCCATCAAATGCCAGTCTCTGGGCTCTACGAGAATGATGTCCGACCACCTCACAAGTACTCCAAAAAAGGAATGCATCTCTCGCACGGTCACCCCTACCAGCCTCTCCTCCGTATCGTAATAGACCATCATCTGATGCTGATGGTTCCACATGTGTGCCATACGTGTGGAATCACAAAATGTCTGGCTGGATGATGCACCTGCAATGCAAATACGTTATGCAAATATATAAGTGTACAAATACTATATAAAAAATAAAGTTATACTAATACAATAAAAATGTACACTCAGATGCCTGCATAGTAGCATATGCCTTAGATATGGACGACAGTAGAGGCTCAGCTATCGGTGGAGTAGATGCCATCGATGGAGTAGATACCATCGGTGGAGGTCCCTGAGCTGTCGATGTCGAGGTGGATGGAGTATACTCCGACTGCTCCTCGGATGTTGAACTGTGCATAACCCATCGAAGGGCAAGGGTGAAAGCTAGATGGCATTTCGGTACCATCGTGACCTTCAACGTTAATGAACATTAATCAATATAACATGTTGAATAATAATATTAGTATAGCATCAATAAATAGTCTCTAATATGTACACTAATTAATTGACGGGTCTATCATTATGTAATGCAATAAATAAAAGCAACATGATATAAACATCCTGAAAATGTTATGCAATAAATTCTACAACATGAATTACATTCATAAATAATTAAGGATGAGCAATAGTCGTAGGTCCGATCTTTTGCACGAACCTTGGTGTTAATCCAAAAATCTGAAAGAAGAACAAAATAGATGATGGTGGCACCTTAGGGCTTAAAGTTGGAACCTTAGAGAGACATATCAAATTCTATTCGTTTGAAAGTCAAGCTGGCTCCGTGCCTGAGATAGCTGGCTCCGTGCCTGAGACATCCAGCTAGGATCCTCCCCCAGCTGGCTCGATCACAGCCTGAGTCAACTTGGCTGCGTATTCAAGCCGGCTTGGCTATGTGCCATCCTCTCGATCACTCCCTCTCTCCCTTCCTCGATCTCTCTCGCCGATGACGATGGCGAGGCCGGACCCCTTCCTCCCAGCTTTTTCATCTCTTAATCTTCCTCCCTCCCTCTCTCGATCTTCCTCATCGATGAGGTCGGACCCCATCCCTCCCTCTCTCACTCTCTCTCTCTCGATCTCCCTCATCGGACAAGGCTGGACCCCATACTTCCCAGTGATGCCCACAAGGTCAGACCCCCTCCCTCCCTCTCTCGCTCTCTCGCTCTCCGACTCTCCCTCTTTCGATCTCCCTCGTCGATGAGGCTGGACCCCCTCCCTCCCAATGATGGCGGCGAGGTCGGACCCCCTTCCTACCAATGATGGCGATGAGGTCGGATCCCTCCCTTCCTCTCTCAAGTATAGATCCATCAGATATTCAAATTTGAATCTGGTACCAATAATTAAAATTAGATCCAGATCTGAATATTCAGGTTTCGATCTAAATCCAATCCATTGATAGATCTAGTCCATAGCCGCCGACATGGCACGATCCAAGGCTACCGCCATGGCACGACCCAAAAACTACGTAATGTAGATAATTATAATATTTATAATAAATATTATAAATATTTTATAAATTATTATAAATATATATGATTAATAAATAATATAATAAAATTTTTTAAAAAAATTATACTTGTGGCTATAGAGAGCGGGTCGCACTGAAAGCTCCGAGGGTCACCGGCGATAATGCTAAAGGAGGACGACGGCACTAGAGATAATCTGCGAAACGAAAGCAAGATAGTGAGATAGAGAAGAGAGAAAAAGAGGAAAGAGAGAGAGCAGGGACGGTCGGAGATGGGGGGCACAGTGATGAGGAGTCCAAAGGAGGCTTCACACTCAATCGGGGGAGGGTCAGAATGATGGTGGTGGTGGGGAGTAGGGTTTCACGGGGGTCGAAGGACGGTGGAGGGGGGCTCACCGGAAGGGGGGTTTGGTTTCACACTAGGGTCGGAGGAGGATAGAGTGTGGGGAAGGGGTTTCACGGGGGGTCGGTGGAGGGTCGAGGGTGGATGAGGGTTCGTCGGAGGAGGGATTTTATAAGGGGCCGAGGGAAGGTCGGATGGGGGTACGTCAGAGGGGGGGTTCGCTGGGACTAAGGGAGGATCAGATGGGGGGCGGGGGGGTGGGGTGGGGTTTTGCAGAGGGTCGAGCGAGGGTGGAGGGGGGTTCGCCAGAGGAAGGGTTTCACAGGAGGTCGAGGGAGTGTCGGATGGGGGTTCGTTGGAGGGGGGTTTCGCTGGGGGCCAAGGGAGGGTCGGATTAAGGGATGGGGGTGCTGGGTGAGGGGTGTTGGGTGGTGGAGAGGGGCGATCGGGGATGGGGTGCCAGAGGGGGAGGGGGAAGGAGGGGCGATGTCAGTCAGAGGGGAAAAGAGCCTCACCGACGATGAAGAGGAGGAGAGAGAGAGAGATCGAGTATGCATGGAAGGAAAGAAAAATTTTGAGAATTTTTAATCTAACCTATGGCATCGATTATCAAACCGCTATCATAGATCTACGATAGAGGTTATTGAATCATTACCATAAATCTATGGTAGAGGTTACCCAAAACCACTACTATAGATCTACGGCGGTGGTTTTATTACCGCTGCCATAGATCTATAACAGCAATTTTTGATAACTACTACCATAGATTGAAAATAATTTTTTTTTTATTTTTTTTTCTAAATATTATATAATTTTAAAATTTAATGCCCATATTCACCATTCATTATCTAAATAATTATCATTAGAGTGTCATCGCAAAAGATCGCCTTAATCTGATGGCCCTAGCTTCATCAATTAGAAAAGTTTAATTTCGACGATCAGGAATGATGATGCAATGATCTGATAGATGTAGACCTTCGATGGATCCAAAAATCTGCAATGATAATTTCGATGATATTTGTAGCATACTATCAAAGTTTCACTTTAATCGAATATCGTTATTATGGTCAATTTAGTATGGAATGATTTCGACCGTTAAATTAGAAACAAGCAATCAAAGGATTAAATGGCATCCAATTATGAGATAATTTTTTAGTTAAATGATTTTTGTTATAATTTTAAATATTTTATATGGTGATGATAGTAAAATTTAAATTATTTTCATATAAACTATTCATGTTAAGCAGATATTGCAAAAGCATGAGCATAACGATCAGTGAAGTTTCAGAATGGTTATCAAGAGATGTATAGTTTTAGATCGTTCTTCATCTCATGAGTTGAATTTTATAATTACCATCATAAAAAATAATTATAGTAGTAGTCAAGATTATTTATAAAAAAAATATCTCATAATCGGACACCGTTTGATTCTTTGATCACTCGTTTATCATTTAACGGCCAAAACTAACCTATACTTAATTGACCAAGATAATGATATTTGATTGAAGTGAAACTTTGATAGTATGCTATAAACATCATCGAGATTATCATTGTAGGTTTTTGGATCCATCGGAGGTCTTCATCTATCAGATCATCGCATCATCATTTGTGGTCATCGAAATAAATTTTTTTTTAATTGACGAAGCTAGGGCCATCGGATCGAGGCGATCTTTTGCGACAACACTCTAATGATAGTTATTTAGATAATGAATGGTAAAGATGGACATTAAATTTTAAAATTATATAATATTTAAAAAAAATATGGTAGTGGTTATAATTAATCGTTACCATAAATCAGATTATAGTAGCGGTTCCTACTGCTGCTATAGGTCCGACTTATGGTAGTAGTTATAATGAACCGTTGCTATAGGTTGACCTATGGCAGCGACTTTTTTGTAATCGCTACCATAGGTCTGACCTATGGTAGCGGTTTTCTATAACCACTGCTATATGTCGGACCTATTGTAGCGGTTAGTAGGAACCACTGCCATAGGTCTGACCTATTATAGCGGTTAACGAAAATCACTATCGTAGGAGCTATGGCAGTGGTTTTGAAAATCGCTGCCATAGTAAGCGCTGCCATAGGCCATTTTTGTAGTAGTGTTACTCTTGAGGTTTTCGAAACATATTTTCTTGATCTTTAACTTGATGAAATTATGATTTTGCTCTTCTTTAATTTTCTTAAATAAATTTAAAAATTATTGTGAAATCTGAAATGTATAATTGATCTTTTTTTAAGCCAAAAGTCATTAGTATTTTTCTCAAATATTTTATAATCATCAAAATCAATTATTGGAGCAACAATCTTCCTCATTTTGATGATGATAAAATATTTGAGAATAAGTAAAAATATAACATGTATAAAGCATTGGAATAAGAAAAAATGTTAATAAAAATTTTAAAATTTAAATGCACATCAATGTACAAGAGTAAGAATAATCTGATTAGATCTCTTAGCCCTTTTTAGAAGAGAAGTTTGTAATTCACTAAATTTATGTAGGAATTTGCCAAGGCATATAAGACAAAGATGCTAAAATTTTGAAATTTGCTTATTGCCAACATTTAAAATTCACATTTTAAATAATTTATAATTATTGCTTATTGTCAATTATGCCGATTATACTACTCTCTCTTTTTGACATCATCAATTATTATCTTAAAAAAATTCTCTTAAAAAGAAAAAGACTCCCCCTTATTAATTCTCTATATTCTGCTACTGAATTAAAAGTTCATAATGATTGCACACAGTACTTGTAAACTAATTTATAAGCCATAAATATACATGTTCATTGCTCAAAGTACATGAAACCAATTCATAAGCCAAACAACATTTATAGTAACCAAAGTCATATATATATATATATAGATATATATAGAGATAAATTGGGCTCCGATCGACTAGAGCCTAGCTTATATTCAATCGGATCTTCAATCGTTCGATCAGTATTCATCTTCGAGTGTGTGCTTGAAAAGATGTGCCGACTAAAAAAAAAGCACGCGCCTGAAAAAAATAGATGAAAAAATTTTAAAAAAAATATAAATATAAAAAAACTAAAAAAAATTCAAAAAAAATTTGAACCTAAAAATTTTTTAGAAAAAAATTTGAAAAAAAATTCAAAAAAAATCTTCTTTTTTTTATTTTTATTTTTTAAAAATAAAAAAATAAAAAAATAAAAAAAAGAGGGCACCTTCTTTTTGAAAGAAGGTGCCTTCTTTAAAGAAGGCTTGCCTTCCTTTTTTTTAAGAATTTTTTTTTTATTTTTTTGGGCGAAGGTGCCTAAAAATATTTTAAATTTTTTTTTAGTCTTTAATTTTTTTCAGCACGGAAGGCACCTTCAGGGCGCTTGAAGGCACCTTCAGGGTGCATGAAGGTGCCTTCAAGGTTAAAAAAAATTAAAAAATGCATCTAAAAATGTAATAAATAAATAAATAAATAAATAATAATAATAATATTTTTTTTTGATTTTTTTAGGCAGCAGGCTTTTTTTCTTGATTTTTTCTGGGTGTGTCTATTTTTTTTCAATTGGCGTGCTTGATTTTTTTTTCAATCGACGCTTCTTTTCAGGCACGCGCTAGAAAATGTGCGCTGATCGAACGGTCGAAAATCTAAATGGATATAGACTGGACTCCATCGATCGGAGCCCAGTCTACCTCTCTATATATATGTCTAAAATATAACAAGAGTCATAAGTACAAGTAGTCAAACTACAATATCAAAATACTAAAGTATCATAAGTTATACACCTTCAGAGTACATAAATCATGGACAACCAAAAAATATAACATCCATGACAACCAAGCAATCAAAATACATAGGCCTTCAACAAATTCCTAAGTACATAGAGCTAACTGATCAAGGTCTAATAGAGAAGATGACTGGATCCATGAGAGGAGTCGGATTCATAAGAGGAATTGAAAATAGGATGAGAAAGGTCAGGTGTGCATCCACGAGCTCAACCACGACCACACCTGCTATGACCTCGAGTAGAGGTATTGGCATGAGCAGATGGACGAGATAGCCTGGTATCCTGAAAAGACTGGGTCAAGAGAATGAGTTGGATCAAATCAAGCTACCCTATAGATCTCAAAAATGACTGCATCAAGGACTGCATCCCAGTAGCACCTACCTCTCTAGAACGTCTGATCTCCTCTCTCATAGTAGCAATCCTTGACTCCATGAAACCATGAAGCCTCATAGCCTCAGTAGACAGATCCAAAATCTAAGTAGGATCACCTAAATCTCATCCAATAGAAAATGAAACACTCCTAACCTCTCTCTCCAAGGTTGAAACTCTAGAGCTCAGAATTGAAACTATCTAAACCAGATGCTCAAGAGTCACACTCATACCAAAGACAACTATGGTGATGTGAGGAATGATAGAATGTGTTGGAAATATGCGCTCTTTCCACATGGATTGCCAGGCTGTCGGTGATTAGCCAAGTAACAAAAAAATACTTCTTAGAGATTTCTACGAAAGCACGATCAAATAAATCAAGAAATAGAGAAGAAGAGAAGAAGAGATTTTCGAAAGAAAAAAGCTTTTATTCAGTATATTTCAGCGTACTTACAACCTTGACCTATTTTCAGTATATATACTTTACAAAGGGTCAAGCCCAAGCTCATAGAACAACTCCCCAAATTCAAACAATCCACGTACACAAAATAATAACCCACAAAAACTGAGCCGGCCCAGTTTCAGATTGAGCCGACTAACCTGCGACTGGGTCGACTCAGTCTGGGCTATGGGACTGAGCCGACCTAGTTGTGTACCATGCCAATAGCCCAAAAATGCTACTCTCTATTTAAATTTTTCTCTGAGACCTATTCGACCCAATCCTGGACTGAGCCAATCCAGTTTCCAACTGAGCCGGTTCAATCTCAGAGTGAGCCAACCCAATTTTTGAACTTTACTACTGAGACTGATTCTTCTTTCGACTCACTGCCGTCTTTCCATGACCTATCTTTTCATATTTTCAAGACTTGGGAGTGCCACTTCTAAGCTCACATTCTCCACCTTGGTACTTTCAAGTCCTTGTGAACTCATCTCTTCTCAACAGACCCATTCGTGCCACACATCTTTGAAAGCTATCTCTGGAGAGTACCTTCGTGAGTGCATCAGACTAATTCTCCTTGGTATGGACCTTCATCAGCTCCACTTCACCTTCTTCCACCAGCTCTCTGACCTATGGTACCTCATGGGTATATGCTTTGTGCGCGCATGATAGACTGGGTTCTGTGCTAACAATAGAGCACTCTGACTATCACTGAATAGTGTAACCTTGCTCTGCTCCACCCCCAACTCATCAATCAGCCTCCTAAGTCAAAGGGCTTCTCTTGCAGCCTCCGTTATCCCAATGTACTCAGCCTCTATGGTAGACAAGGCCATGATTGGCTGAAAAATTGATCTCCAAGATACCGATCCATCATATACGCAGAAGAGGTATCCAGTCGTAGACCTCCTTATATCAAGATCACCAGCATAATTTGCATCAACAAATCCTTCCAGAGGATCTGAATCTTCACACATCTTCACAGATTGTTCTCCAAATCCTTGCAGTTGCCCACCAAACACCAAACCATAATCCCTTGTTCTATGCAGATATCTTAATATCCATTTCAATGCATTCCAGTATTCCTTCCTAGGGTTAGCCATATATCTACTAACCGTACTCACAGCATGTGCTATATCTGGTCTACAACACACCATAGTGTACATCACACTGCCTATAATATTTGCATAAGAGACTCATTCCATGTACTCTCTCTCCTTTTCTGACTGGGGGCACTGTAACTTGGAAAGAGACATAAGGCTCGGCAATGGCATCTCTGTAGGTTTGGCCTTCTCCATCCCAAACCTCTCTAGAATCTTCTGGACATACTTTTCTTGTGATAAATGGAGCACTCCTTTGCACCTATCTCTGTAAATCTCCATTCCAAAGATTTTCTCAACTAGATCCAAATCTTTCATCTCAAATTTAGATGATAATGTCCTTTTCAACCTTTTCACAGCATCCATGCTTCTACTAGCTATGAGCATATCATCTACATATAATAATAGGTATAGGGCATCCTCCTCATCTACATCCTTAACGTAGATACAACAATCATGTTCACATCTACTGAAACCCAGGCTCAAGACAAAGCTATCAAACCTTTGATACCACTGACGAGGAAATTATTTCAAGCCATACAAAGTCTTCCTGAGTAAACACACCTTTTCTTCCTATCCCATCTCCATGAAATCATCTGACTGCTTCATGTAGATTCTTTCCTCCAAAGTCCTATGAAGGAAGGCCATCTTCACGTCCATCTATTTCAATTCCATGTTATGCTGTGCCACTAGTGACAACAAAACTCGAATAGATGTATGACGCACCACAGGAGAAAAAATTTCTGTGTAGTCAATCCCTTTCCTTTGTGAGTATCCCTTTGCTACCAGCCTTGCTTTGAATCTGACTCCACCTTGTTCTGAAGGTGCTTCTTTTTTTGTGAATATTCACTTTGAGCCAATAGATCGAGCACCCTTTGAAAGATCCACCAGCTGTCATGTCTAATTCTTCTCAAGTGATTCCATCTCCTCCATCATGGCCTGCATTCATGAACCATGATCCTCACTTTCCATGGCCTCTACATAATTCTCTGGATCTCCATTAGCAGTGATGAGTACATAGGAGATAACCTCATCAATGCCATATCTGATCGGTCTCCTAATAGTACGCTGGGGCTTGTGCAAAGCCACTCCTATTGGTACATCTCTGTCTGATGTCTGTGGCTACTCCAACACATCTGTCTGAACTATCGGCCCTCTATGCTGATTTTCAATCTAAGATAATATTTTTCTGTCCAGCTCCACCTCAATAGGAATACTCCTGTAAGTCGATGTAACCTGCATGCCATCATTCTCTGACTGGCCACCGCTGTTCATCTTTGTTTTTCTAGTTTCATTTATCTCAGACCTCCTCAAGATGCTCTTCTCATCAAAGATAACGTCCCTGCTGATCACTGACTTCTGTGCCTGAGAGTCCCACAGCAGGTACCCCTTGACTCCTTGTGGATATCCTATGAATGTCATCTTTTGAGATTTTGGATCTAATTTGCTCCTCTCGATTGCCTCCACATGTGCATAGGTTATGTAATCGAAGACTTTTAGATGGCCAAGCTCCATCTTTTTTCTACTCCAGACCTCTTTTGGAATACCTCCATTTAGCTTATAATGAGGGGACTTGATCATAAGAAAATAAGAAAAGTTAGAGCATCACCCCAAAAGAACTTTGGGAGTGATGTCTGTAGCCTCAATCTCCGTGCCTTCTCGATCAGTGTCCGATTCATCCTCTCTATAATACCATTCTGCTGGAGAGTCATCCTCTTCGTGTAATGGCGTTTGATACCATTTTTCTCATAGTACCTCCTGAACTTCAGGCTAGTATACTTTTCTTTATTATCCGATCTCAGATACTTTATCTGTCTTCCTGACTCCCTCTACTTTAGCTCTCTAGGCTCTGAACCGGGCAAACATCTCTAATTTTTCTTGGATCAGATAAACCCACACCTTCTTTGAGAAATCATCAATGAAAGTAACAAAGTATTTTGCCCTACCTCTAGCTGATACAGGAGCTGGTCCTCATACATCCGAGTGCACTAAATCCAACACTCCCTCACTGTGCTTGGTACTTCTGGCAAACTTCATCCTATACTGTTTGCCAAAGATACATGGCTCACAAAGATCTATGCTCTTCTTCTTCAGGGCTAGGATCATACCTCTTCTGCTTAGTTCTGTGAGCCCACAGTCATTTATATGATCCATCTGATAGTACCATAGCCGATATAAAATCTACTCCTCCTGTGCCGCTGCTAGCACCTCTGCACTATCATTTACCACTGAGCCTTCCATTCTGTAAAGATTGTTGCTCTACCTCTCATCACCATCAAAGCTTTCTTGAAAATTTTCAGACATCCACTCCCAGCCTGGCTACTAAAAGCATAACCTTGCTATTTCAAGTAGCCCAAACAAATCAATTTTTTTTTCAACTCTGATACATGCCTGATATTTGATAATGTACGAATGATCCTATCGTACATCCTCACCTTGATAGAGCCAATTCTAGCTACTTTGCATGGATGATCATCTCCAAGGCTGACACTTTCATCAATGGCCTTTTAGTAGGTAACAAACCACTCTTGATGAGAAGTATAGTAGTGCGAGCATGCTGAATCTAATATCCATATAGTATCACACTCTATGGATCCATCTAATATAACTAGCAGGTCTTCTCCACTGCTTACAGAAGCTGTATTATCTTTCTTGCTGGTCTTTTCTTTTTTTGATCTCAAAAGAGGATAATCTCTCCTCAGATGTTTAGAATGATGATATTTGTAACATTTCAATGTCATCTTCCTCTGATCGTGAGACTTTGACCTATCCTTGAATTTTTTTCTTATCTTCTCCTTTGATCTTTCCTGTCTTTCATTCACAGCCAAGATCTCAGACTTAGGATCTCCCTTGCAGATCTTCTTTCTTTGCTCATTTGATCTGAGCACATCAACAACCTCATCATAGTTTAGGGTCTCCTTCCCATAAACTAGAGTTGTTATGAGACCATCATACGAACTTGGGAGAGAACATAGTAGCAGCAATGCCCGATCCTCCTCGTCGATCTTCACATCTAAACTCATCACCTCAGAACACACCTAATTGAACCTTTGGATATGTGCAACAAGATCTCCGCCTTCGAGCATCTTCAGACTATACAGCTATTTCTTCAACCATAACTTGTTCGTTATGTTCTTCCCCATGTATGTGTTTTTCAGTCTCTCCTAGAGTCCCTTTGCCATAGTTTCTATGCAAACCTCGGGCAAAACTTGATCGGCCAAGCACATTTGGATTATGCTAAAAGTAATTTTCTTCAACTCTTTTCAATCCTGAGCACTGATCTTTTTCGGCCTTTCTTTTGTCAAGACCTTGTAGATCCTCTGCTGAACTAACAAGTACTTTACTCTTTGCTGCCATAGGGTAAAGTTTTTCTTACCATCGAACTTCTCAAAATCCATCTTAAATCTACTTGATACTATGACTTCAAACAAATCAAGAACAGATCTCTAACATCCTTCACGATCACACCCAGTAAAACTACCCTTCATAGAAAATCTAACTAGCCCTAGATTCTCTTTCCAAATTTTTGTATTATCGTTCCTCCATGTAAACAATCTCCACCTCAATCTAGAGACAACTACGAAGCAAACTAAAATTTTTAGGATAAAACCTAATGCAATAGATCCTGAATGTAGTAAATCCTAGGTGTCTTTCTTTCTTCCATGCAACATCGCTTTGATACCCAATGTTGGAAATATGCGCTCTTCCCACATAGATCGACGTGGCTGTTAGTGATTAGCCAAGCAACAAGAAAGTACTTCTTAGAGATTTCTGTGAAAGCATGATCAAATAAATCAAGGAATAGAAAACAAGAGAAGAAGAGAAGAAGAGATTTTTGGAAGAAAAGAGCTTTTATTCAGTATATTTCAGCACATTTACAACCTTGACCTATTTTCAATATATATATTTTACAAAGGATCAAGTCCAAGCTCATAGAAAAACTCTCCAAATCCAAACAACCCACGTACATAAAATAATAATCTGCAAAAATTAAGCCGACCCAGTTTCAGACTGAGCCGGCTAACCTACGACTAGGTCGGCTCAGTCATCGTGCCAACAGTCCAAAAATGCTACTCTCTATCTAAATTTTTCTCTGAGATCTAGCCAACCCAGTCCTGAACTTAGACAACTCAGTTCCTAACTGAGCCGGCTCAATCTCAAAGTGAGTTGGCCCAGTTTCTGAATTTTACTATTGAGACTGATTCTTCTTCCAGCTCGCTCCCGTCTTTCCATAACCTGTCTTCTCATAATTTCAAGACTTAAGAGTGCCACTTCTAAGCTCATAGAATGGTCAGTAGATGGTGCCGAGAATGTGCTCTTCTCCTGTGTAGTCCCTCGAGTTGACAAGATGATGCTGGCAACCTCCTATGCGAGAGAGAGATGCTGGTCATCAGCTAGTCTGATAGACGAATGTCAGTGATGATGCTCAGGCCATGGCTTAGAAGTGGTGCCTCCAGCTACCTCCAAAGGACCTCCATCATGATCAAAAGTAAACTAAATATTCGAAGAATCTCTATGATCACGGGATGGAAAAGAAGGGCTCTCTCTCTTAGCTCTATCCTCATCATCCTCCTCAGTCCCCTTGGACCAACCACCATCATCTTTTGAAAAGTCCATCTGATATAGAGTATGGTAGTTGATGGTATCAGTGTGGGACAATCTAATGGTAGCCTCTCCCTGAAAACTCACTCCAAATCTCCTAAACACTAGCATGAGAGCCATACCATAAGATAAATGTGCCTTAGACCTATTTAAGATCTCATGCATAGCCTTAATCATTCAAACAGGAAGGTTTACGGGGGTCTTAGAAATAACATAATACATGATACAAATGTCTCTACCTGACAGAAGGTTATGTCTTCCACTTCTTGGGACAAACAATTTTATGACCATGTGATGTAGAAGCCTCATCTCTACTGAAAGAAATTTGGCATCTAACTTATCTAGGTCTCCTATATTACCACTTCCTAAGATTGCTCGAAATCCATCTTCCTTATTTGGAAGTTCCATTTCGGTGTAATCTTCACATGGCAAATGCAATATATCTCCCAGATGGACTATTTTCACATCCATCTACCAGATCTCATAATCTAGATGGGCAGCTATCGCAAGCATTATTTGAATAAATTTGAGCATTGTCACAAGAAAGAACGTCTCATCATAGTCAATACTATAATGTTGACGATATTCCTTGATAACCAGATGGGCTTTATAAGTCTCTACCTTTCTATCTGCGCCCATCTTTCTTTTGAAGATGCACTTACACCTAATAGATTTAATCCCTTTGGATGGTCAATCAATGTCCACACATCGTTGACCTTTATGAACTCCATTTCGGACTTCATGGTCTCGAGCCATTTCTTAGAATCAGGTCTCTGCATTGCATCCATATAGGTGATTGGATCCTCATCATTCTCATCAAGTTCGATGGGATCACCATCTCGAACCAAGAAACTATAATATCTGTCCGACTGATGCGGTACTCTACTGGATCACCTTAATAGTATAGGTACATTGGACTTCGGATCTGATCTAATCAAATCCAACTCAGGTTCAACTACATATGTCGATCTTTCTATCTATTGAACTTCATCAAGTTTAATCTTAGAGGCAATAGTTCCTTCACTAAGGAACTCTTTTTCTAAAAAGATTATTTTAAGACTGACGAACATCTTTTATTCTTCAGCATAGTAGAAATAGTAATCCTTACTTTCTTTGGGATACCCCATAAATACACACTTATCAGACCGAGGTCCAAGCTTATCTGTATGCAAATGTTTGACATAAGCCAGACATCTCCAAACTCGTAGGTGAGAGGGTGTAGGCCTATGCCCAGTTCATATTTCATATGGAGTATTTATGATAGATTTACTTGGTACATTGTTCAATATATAACATGCAGTCTCAAGAGCATAATCCCAAAATAAAATAGGCAGACTAGCAAATCCCATCAAGGATCGAACAATGTCTAACAAGGTTTGATTTCTCCTTTCCTATATGCTATTATGTTATGGTGTTCCTAAAGGGGTTCATTATGAGAGAATCTCATTCTCTCCTAGATATGTCAAGAACTCACTAGATAGGTATTCACCTCCTCAATCTGATTGAAGAGCTTTAATACTCTTTCTAGTTTATTTTTCTACTTTACTTCAAAATCTTTTGAATATTTTAAATAAGTCTGACTTATGTTTTATGAGATAGACATATCTATACCTGGATAGATCATCTATGAAAGTGATGAAGTAAAAATATCCACCTCTGGCATCTGTACTCATTAGTCTACATACATCAGTATGTATAAGACCTAAGAGCTCAGTGGCTCTCTCATCTTTCCCAATAAAAGGTGATTTGGTCATTTTTCCAAGAAGACAGGACTCATAGGTTGAAAGTGATTCACAATCACTGACTCCAAGGATTTTCTCTTGGGTCAAGCTGTTTATCCTATTTTTATTAATGTGACCTAGCTTATAGTGCCATAGGTAAATATCAAAGACATTATCTAATCTAGGATATTTTTTAGAAATGTACATTACACTCACTAGTTGTGACAAAATATAAATACCATTTCTTTATTGTCCTTGCATTATTGTAACAACATTCATAATGATATCATAATAATCTCTCTTTATAGATAAATGATAACCATCTTAGGTCAAAAAGCTAACAGAGATTATATTCATAAGAAAGGAAGGACAATAATGACATTTATTTAAAGAAATGTTATTAGTATTGAGAATAAGTTGAACTATTTTCATAGCTAAAACTGGAATAGACCTTCCATCTCCAACATTCAGGAATCGCTCATTATTTTTAAATCTTCTACTAATTTGAAGTTCTTGCAACGTATTGCAAATATGGACTGGATTTTTAGTATCTAATATCCAAGAAGAAGTATCACAAATAGAAAAATTATAAGGTGTTATCATATAACATTCTTGATCAGTAACTACTTGTTCATCTCTCTTATTTAGCCTGTTGGGGTCATGAAAATCAAGATACCGAGGACAACTCCTCTTCCAATGCCCCTGCTTCTTACAGTGGAAGCATTCTTCCTAATTTAGGTTATTTTTGGATCTTATGTTTAAACTGGGCATAGGGGCTCCAGCACGAACCACTTCATGCTGCTGAACAATATTCAACTTTCGATACTTATTATCGAAGTTGGGTCCCATAAGTTTATCACTGTCTAATAGTGAAGGGAGCAATTGTGGTTTGGGTTTAACTGCATAAAGGAGAACCAAAAGTCTAATTAGTAATTGATTTATTAAACTTAAAGATTTGAACTTTAATCAAAAGGTTCTTCCACTATTTTATTCGAACTGGTAGCCTCTATCTTCAATTCGAGAAATTATCCTAATTTCTTAGTGGGTACTAGAATCCACATAGACTGCATATAAGCCTAACTATGGTTGGTCAACCCATGCACATCTAAGGGTAGGTTCATAACCAATTATTTCTCCAAATAATTTTTAGTTATTTAATTTTGCCTCAGATATCTTTTCAATAGATTAGGGCCTCCACTAAAAGTTTCAATTAGGTCCAACCATTAACATGATCATACTTGGTCCATCTAACTAATGAATGATTAAGTCCAACTATGGTTGGTCAACCTAATCACCATTTAGAGAGATGTGGTCAAGAAATCATATTATGAATGATAATTTCATTAGCGGATAAGCACCAGGCCTATGGGCCTCCAATGATTATCCAACTAATGGACTCATTATCATCCACTTAATAAAAGGCCATGATCTAGTTATCACCATAACTATTTCATTTTAAGGATCTAATAATTTTAAAAGATTTTAATTTAAAGAAGAGAGAAGATCAGATGATCCAGTTTGTCATGATCCTCCTACTGGCTTCACCAAGTCAGCTCAAGGGAGATCATTAATAAGCTGATCTAGGAGTACCTAAATCAGTCATACTAATTTATCTAACTGACATGGATTAGCTCAAATAGTCAAGTGATCCGATCAAAATATAATTTCACCAAGAGACCAGGTAAGTTCGATTAGTGGGAGGGTTTGCCAAAGCTTACCTTAGACACTATCAAAAACAGCCAAGAAAGCAGGCTACCAATTAAAGACCACCAGTCTTGTTTATCTTAGACACCAATTGATTAAATTAGTCTTGATTAGATCAACCTAACAGTTCATGCTAGAGCACATAGCCAAAAATCATGTCCATCTTGGGTCTCGTTAAAGACATGGACTTAACTAACTACAACTATTATAATTGATCTAGAGAATCTTTGACCAAATCTAAGACAACAATTGATTAGATTTAGACAATTCTCTAATTAAGTCCATTCTTTAATCTAACCTTAGGTCCAACCCAATTAATGGACCTAATCTCCACTAACCCATTTAATCCAATGTGTTATGATTTGTGTCTTAGGATCTTCAATTCAAAATCCTAGATCCTAATCAAATAATTTCTTAATTTTTAATTAAGTTTTGGACTGAGGGTTGGGGTTCGGCTTTTCAAAAATAATTTTTATATTTATAAAATATTTTTATAATATGGTTTTACCAATCAAGTTGCATGTTTGATTCATAATCAATATGCAAGTAAGATAAGCATGAAATTACTTTTAGATCTAATCTAAATTGATTTATGTAATTGAAATAGTTTCAACTCCAATCAATCATAAATTATCCTAGATCAAATCTAATATATTTATGATGATTAAAATTAGATTAACATATTTTTAATCAAATCATAAAATTTTTTAGCTCTAATCTAAAATTTTATGATCAATATTTTAGATTAGCACGTATTAGGACAACCAAACCACTATAAGGGATAAACCTTACAGTAGGACAATCTTATAATCAATCCATGCAATCTAAAATTTCTATTTTAAGATCTAAAACTCTTTTAAATCTAATAAAATATAAATAAATTTAGATCATATTTGATAAATTTATGATAAAAAATAGATCTATACCAGACTTGGATAACCTCTTTACTGTAAGGGGTAAACCTTACAGCAGGACAACCTTATAATTAATTCGTGTGATCATAATTTTTAATTTTAATTTTAATAATTAGATTATAAATTAGATCTAATCTAAAAAAAATCTAAATATATAAAAATAATTATATAATAATAAACTTTGGCTCTGATATCAATTGAAGGAAATAGATCTAGGGTTTGAGGGCTAGATCTTGAAATTTTTTCAAGATCGGACAGCGAAAGACTAAAATAAATTAAAATTTATTTTTTAAAGATCAAAGAACCCCTAGATCTAAGATTCTATTATATGATTATAGTATGAAATTAAATTAAAAATTAAAAATATTAGAAAGAAAAATATGTTGATCATATCAACATATATCTACACTACATCTAATGCAGGTATGTAATAATAGATCAGATCCATATTATCTATGCAAGTTAGATATTCTAACTTGCTAATCTAGTCTGGAAGATGAATCTTCGAGCTGCACACATGTCTGGCCTCTAAGAGATATCCACATACGTCCACGAATCCTGATCAAAAGTTTGATCTTCAAAAATCAGCATAATATGCTAGTACTATGCTGATCCTTCTTCAACGGTCGATCCGATATTTTTTTCTTCAAGATTTGGACTCTTAAAAATATTAGAAGGAATATGAGAGATTCTAAATTTAAGATAACTCTCAAACAAATATCAAAGTTTAAGAAAAAGAAAAGAAGAAAATAGCCCTAGAAGAAGACCCTCTTCTTCTTCTTTGTTCTCTCACCTAGACACCTAGATTGGTGTCTTTAGAACTCCCATGCCCAAGATGAATATTTCTCTTATTTTCTCATGCCCAAAAGGTCTCTAAAATATCTAGAATCTATAAAAAATCATCCCAAAATCCTCTTTAAATAATGAGATATGGAAGAATCCTTATCTAGGTCAAATACCTAGACAAGGAATGTCCAAATTAAGCAAGACAATGGATGCCCAACTCTTGGGTGCCCCCTCCTTTTTCTTTAGTGTGGACCACCCCTTTTTGTTGCACAAAAAGTCTCCTTTTTTCATCAAAAATTTTAGGAGAAAATAGAAAGTGGGCGGCATCTTATGAGAGGAGTTTTGGTTTGTTAGTATTCTATCTCATAGAATCCAAAATCATAACAACTTGCCTTCTATTGACTTGGTCCATAACTTAATTCCATGTAAGAGAGAACGAAAGCAAGTGGGCACGCATGAAGACCTGAGAGAAAGGGTTTTCTATGAAAATATCCTAAAAAATAGGCATGGGGGCATGGGGTAGGCATGAGATATCATGTGGCGCAAGGAAAGAAGTCCTAGTCTCACTAGGACTTCTAATTTGACTTGGTCAAACATGTTTTTTTGTTGTTCTAGATGGCTGCTCTGATACCAATCTATTGAAAACAATCCTTCCTACTCAATGATTGTGGAAACAGCAACAAGGATCCAAGAAAAGGGATGGCCTTTCTGTTGAAATCCTAGCAAACCCTAGGGCGTGGAGAAAAGAGAGAGAACGAGAAAGGAAGAGAGATTTTAGGAAGAAAAGGCTTGTATTGATTCATTCTTCTTAGTTTACAAAACTCAATACAGAGTATATATACTTAGTCAAATATGACCCAACCTAAAAAACTTTCCTAGCTAACCTAATGTGATGTACTCCCCAAACACATGTACACCCATGTCTCCTATGCACACACCCATTGGATAAATCCCAGTCCAATCCAATCCATAGGTTAGCCCCCTTAGAACCTTACAAACCAAGATCCTAAGTTCCTAGGATTAAACCCAATTTTAGGCCAAAATAGAAACTATGTTCTATTCTATTTACTGATCGAGCTAACTCAGTCAGCAATCGGGTCGACTCGATGGTGATGTCTCCTATGAGAGCTTGAATCACCACTCTCTATTCTGCTACTTGGATCGGCTCTCTCAGGGTTTGAGCTAGCTCGACTTCTACTCGAGCTGGCTCTGATAGGAACCGAGCCCGCTGCTCCAGCGTATTAGTTCGATACACTTTTTGAACTTCTGCTCGAGCCAGCTCTCTCAGAATTTGGGCTAGCTCATCTTTTGCTTGGGTTGGCTTTTCTGTAGCTCGGGCTGGCTCTTTTGATCGGATCCAAGCCAACTCTTTTGAAGCATTTGCTGAAACTTTTCGATGGTTGATTCCATTCGCTCCTTGCTCTCTTTCTACCTACTTCCAAGGCTTGAAAGCACCATACATGAGCTCACATTTTTAAACCAAATTAAATTAAAATTAATTGAATCCAATTAGAGTAGATCTTAATCCAATTAAGAACCTAATTAAATTAAATTTAATTATAATTTAATTTCTTAATCAAATTAAAAAATTAGATTAACCCAAATCCTAGTTGAACTAGGACTAGTTCTTCCTTGCACTTGACTTATCCAATAAACTAATTGCACTTGACTTAATCTCAATCTTTGGCTCAATCAAATTAAGTCAATTAGCAATCAAATTGCTAATCAATCCTTCTATAATACTTGCACTAGGTTAAATATCAATCATATTAATCATTTAATCTTAGAACGATTCTTAATCGTTGATCAACCATCCAATCAAATCATGAACTCTAATATATGTGACCTCATGGATCCGAACTTAAGCCAGTAGCATAAGAGCAAATTTTTGTACTAGTCAAAGTGACCATCTAGCAATGATATCCGACGGTTGAATAGGTCAAATGTGTAGAACAAATATCCTTAGAACCCACGTGGATATAGCTTCCATATAATTTATCCTCTTGATCAAAATGCTCGTAGGATACCTCAAAGTTCAACTATCAACTCTGATCAGGCTGTCCCTATTATATTTTAAAATATCAAATCCATCTCATGAATTATCCTGCCTAAGGTTTTGCTATATTGAAATATAGTGATATATTTTTCTCCAACTCTTGGTTTGGTCAATCCTATCTTGATCACACATTGACTTTGCAAGTACTTGATTATGCCCAGAAATCTTTCATTAATGAATTAAAAATTCAGTTAGTCCGATACCAAAGCATAGTAAGTTGCTTGCAAGCCACTAAGGTGATCTCAGATCTAAGAGATATTTATATCTATATCCTATTAGAGACATTCTCGATAGCAGAATGCTCTGGAGTTGGTCACATTCAATAATGATGTACCCTTACATCTTATCTATATGCCATATCAGTGTTTTCAAACTTCTTGATTAAGAGAACAACCAACCTATATGGCACATTGTGATCTATGCTCGATAGATGCTATCATCCTAATTAATAGCCTATCATTTCATCATGAACAATTTTAAGGACTAATTGATAAATCTTCTCTTTATCAAACCTAAATAGTCCTAAGGACTTCATCACAATAATGAAGTTCGCTAGAAGATGAAAACTTATGATGAAAATGCTAAAAATATATTTTATTAATTAATAAATTAATTATAATTATAATGTAGCTCAACCGTCAATAGGTTGATGATTGGCTTTTGAACATATTTTTCAACAACTCCTATTTATCCTAAGGCCATTCGGCACAGTATTTAATACTCATCTTTGACTTATGGTTATTGAACTCCTTTATTGCCAGGCTTTAGTGAAGGGATCAGTCAAGTTCTCCTTTTCATCGATCTTTTGAAGATCAACATCACCTCGATCCATGACCTTTCGGACTAGATGGAAGTGGTGTAGTATGTGCTTTGTCCGCTGGTGTGCCTTTGATTTCTTCGTCTAAGCAATGGCACCAGTACTGTCGTAGTAGAGTAGCACTGGGCCATCAAGGGAGTATGCTACTTCGAGCTTGATGATGAACTTTCTTAGCCACACAGTATCCTTCGTGGTATCAATGCTACGATGTACTCTGCTTCACAAATGGAGTCTACCATAATATGCTACTTGGAACTCTTTCAGCAGATGGCTCCATCATTCAAAGTAAAGATATATCTCGATACACTTCTACTGTCATCATGATCAGATTGAAAGTTGGAGTCTGTAAATCCTACAGGTTTTAGATCTGACTCACCATAAACCAATTATTGATCTTTAGTATTTCTCAAATACTTAAGGATGACTTTAACCACTTTTCAGTTATTTTCTTTAGAATCAGACTAGTATCTACTCACTACTTCTAGTATGCGACATCTGGTTTTGTACATATCATGGCATACATGATAGATCCCACTATCGAAGTATATGGGACTCTACTCATACGCTTTCTCTCTTCAGGAGTTGTCGGACAATCCTTCTTAGAGAGAAAAATTCCATGGTCTATCAGGAGATAGCCCTTTTTAGAATTCTCCATACTGAACCTTTTCAGCATTATATCTATATACGTGGACTGGGATAACCCAAGCATCCTTTCAGATCTATCCCTATAGATCTTCATCCCTAGGATGTAGGATGCTTCACCCAAGTCCATGGAGAGCTGAGATGACAACCAAACTTTTTTTCCTACAGTGCAGGGATGTCATTCATGATTAAGAGAATATCATCCACGTACAAGACAAGGAATACCACTGCTAGACTATTTGCTCCTTTGTAAATGCAGGGCTCTTCTCCATTCTTAATGAAGCCATATGTTTTGATCATCTTATCAAAATGCATGTTCCAACTCTGAGATGCCTACTTCAATCCATAAATAGATCTCTAAAGGTTGCATACTTTGGACTCATCTATGAATGTGAACCCCTCAGATTGTATCATATACACCTCTTCAATCAGCTCTCTATTTAGAAAAGCTATTTTCACATCCATTTGTCAAATCTCATAATCTAGATGGATAGCTATTGCAAGCATTATTCGAATGAATTTGAGCATTGCTACAGAAAAAAACGTCTCATCATAGTCAATACCATAACATGGACGATATCCCTTGGCAATCAGATGGGCTTTATAGATCTCCATCTTTTCATCTATGCCTCTCTTCCTTTTAAAGACCCATTTACATCCAATGGATTTAGCCCCTTCGGATGGGTCAACCAATATCCATACATCGTTGACCTTCATGGACCCATTTCGAACTTCATGGCCTCAGCCATTTCTCAGAATCAGATTGCTGCATTACATCCATATAGGTGATCAGATCCTCATCATTCTCATCACGTTCGATGAGATCACCATCTTGGATCAAGAAATCATACTATCTATCTGACTGATATGGTACTCTAGTGGATCGTCTTAATAGTATAGGTACATTAGGCTCTAGATCTGATTTAATCAAATCTGACTCAGGTTCAGCGATAGGTGTCGGTCTTTCTACTTGTTAAACTTCATCAAGTTCAATCTTAGAGGCTACAATTTTTTCACCAAGAAACTCTTTTTCTAAAAAGATTGCCTTAAGGCTGATGAACACTTTTTGTTCTTCAGCATGGTAGAAATAGTAACCCCTACTTTCTTTAGAATACCCTATAAACATACACTTATTGGACCAGGGTCCAAGCTTATTTATATGCAAATGCTTGACATAGGCTCCCCAAACCCGTAGGTGAGAGAGTGTAGGCCTACGCCCAGTCTATATCTCATATGGAGTCTTTACGATATATTTACTTGGTACATTATTCAATATATAACATGTAGTCTCAAGAGCATAACCCCAAAATGAAACAGACGAACTAGCAAATCCCATCATGGACCGAACCATGTCCAACAATGTTCGATTTCTCCTTTCCTATACACTATTATGCTATGGTGTTCTTGAAGGAGTCCACTATGAGAGAATCTCATTCTCTTCTAGATATATCAAAAATGCACTGGATAAATATTCACCTCCTCGATTCGATCGAAGAGTTTTAATACTCTTTTCAGTTTATTTTTCTACTTTACTTTAGAATCTTTTGAATATTTCAAATGAATCTGACTTATGTTTCATCAAATAGACATATCCATACCTGAATAGATCATTTATGAAAGTGATGAAGTAGAAATATCCATCTCTGGCATCTATGCTCATTGGTCCACATACATTGGTATGTACAAGATCTAAGAGCTCAATGGTTCTCTCATCTTTTTCAGTAAAAGATGATTTGATCATTTTTCCAAGAAGATAGAACTCATAGATTGGAAGTGATTCATAATTACTAACTTCAAGGATTTCTTCTTGGGTCAATATGTTTATCCTGTTCTTGTTAATGTGAACTAGTTTATAGTGCCATAGGTAGATATCAGAAACATTACCTAATCTAGGATATTTTCTAGAAGTATACATTTCATTCGTAGACTATGATAAAATGTAAATACCATTTTTTTATTGTCCTTGCATTATTGTAACATCATTCATAATGATATCACAACAATCTTTCTTTATAGATAAATGATAACCATCTTTGGTCAAAAGGCTAATAGAGATTATATTCATCAGAAAGGAAGGACAATAATGATATTTATTTAAAAAAATGATATTAGTATTGAGAATAAATTGAACTATTTTCATAGCTAGAATTGGAACAGACATTCCATCTTCAACATTCAGGAATCGCTCATTATTTTTAAATTTTCTACTAATTTGAAGTTCTTGCAACCTATTACAAATATAGACTGGACTTTCAGTATCTAATATCCAAGTGGAAGTATTACGAATAGAAAAATTATAAGATGTTATCATATAACATCCTTGATCAGCAACTACTTTTTTATCTCTCTTATTCAGCCTGTTGGGGTCATGGGAATCAAGATACTGAGGACAGTTCTTCTTCCAATGCTCTTGCTTCTTATAGTGGAAGCATTCTATCTGATCTAGGTTATTCTTAGATCTTATGTTTAAACTGGGTACAGAGGTCCTAGTACGAACCACTTCATATTGCTGAACAATATTTAACTTTCGATACTTATTATTGAAGTTTGGTTCTATAAGTTTATCACTATCTAATAGTGAATGAAGCAACTGTGGTTTGGATTTAACTGCATAAAGGAGAACCAAAAGCCTAATTAGTAATTGATTCATTAAACCTCAAGATTTGAACTTTAATCAAAAGGTTCTCCCACTATTTTATTCGAACTGATAGCCTCTACCTCCAATTTGAGGAATTATCCTAATTTCTTAGTGGATACTAGAATCCACATAGACTTCACACAAGCCCAACTATGGTTGGTCAACCCATGTACATTTAAGGATATGTTCATAACCAATGATTTTTAGTAATTTAATTTTGCCCCAGGTATCTTTTCGGTAGGCTAGGGCCTCCACTAAAAATTTTAGTTAGGTCCAACCATAACATGATCATACTTGGTCTATCTAACTAATGAATGATTAAGCCCAACTATGCTTAGTCAATCTAATTATCATTTAGAGAGACACGACCAAGATATCATATTATGAATGATAATTTTATTAGCGGATAAGCACCGGGCCTATGGGCCTCCAATGATTATCCAACTAATGCATCCATTATCATCCACTTAATGGGAGGCTATGATCTAGTTATCACCATAACTATTTTATTTTAATAATCTAATAATTTTAAAAAATTTTAATTTAAGAAAGAGAGAAGATCAGATGAACCAGCTTGTCATGATCCTTCCATTGGCTTCACCAAGTCAGTTTAAAGGAGACCATTAATGAGCTGGTCTAGGAGTACCTAAATCAGTCACACTAATTTACCTAACTGATATGGGTTAGCTTGAATAGTCAAGTGATTCTATCAAAATATAATTTCACTAAGAGGCCAAGTAAGTTCGATCAGCGGGAGGGTCTGCTTAAAGCTTGCCTTATACACCATCAAAAATAGCCAAGTAAGCAGACTACCAATTAAAGATCACCAGTCTAGTTTATCTTAGATACCAACTGATTTAATTAGTCCTGATTAGATCAACCTAACAGTTCATGCTAGACCGCGTAGCCAAGAATCAAGTCCATCTTGGATCTTGTTAAGGATATGGACTTAACCAATTATAATTATTATAATTGATCTAGAGAATCCTTGATCTAATCTAAGATAATAATTGATTAGATTTAGTCAATTCTCTAATTAAATTTATTTTTTAATCTATCCCTAGGTCTAAGCCAGTTAATGGACCTAATCCCCATTAATCCATTTAACCCAATGTGTTATGATTTGTGTCTTAGGATCTTCAATTCACAATTCTAGATCCTAATCAAATAACTTCTTAATTCTTAATTAAGTTTTAGGCTGAGGGTTGGAATTTGACTTTTTGAAAATAATTTTTATATTTATAAAATATTTTTATAATATGGTTCTACCAATCAAGTTGCATGTTTGATTCATAATCAATATGTAAGTAAGATAAGCATGAAACTACTTTTAGATCTAATCTAAATAGGTTCATGTAATTGAAATAGTTTCAACTCCAATCAATCATAAATTATCCTAGATCAAATCTAACATATTTATGATGATTAAAATTAGATTAAAATATTTTTAATTAGATCATAAAATTTTTTTGATCTAATCTAAAATTTTATGATCAATATTTTAGATCAGCACGTACAAGAACAACCTCTCCACTGTATGAGGTAAACCTTACCGCAGGATAATCTTATAATCAGTCCGTGTAATCTAAAATTTTTATTTTTAGATCTAAAACTCTTTTAAATTTAATAAATTATAAATAAAATTAGATCATATCTAATAAATTTATGATAAGAGATAGATCTATACAAACTAGGATAACCTCTCCACTATATGGAGAAAACCTAACAGTAGGACAATCTTATAATCAGTTCGTATGATAATAATTTTTAATTTTAAATTTAATAATTAGATTATAAATTAGATCTAATCTAAGAAATAATCTAAACATGTAAAAGTAATCATATAATAATGAACCTAGGCTCTGATACGAATTGAAGGAACCAGATCTAGAGTTTGAGGACTAGATCTTGAAACATTTTCAAGATCAGATAGTGGAAGACTAAAATAAATTAAAATTTATTTTATAAAGACTAGAGAACCTCTAAATCTAAGATTCTATTATATGATTATAGCATGATATTAAATTAAAAATTAAAAATATTAGAAAAAAAGATATGTTGATCATATCAATATGCATCTATACTACATTTAATGCAGGTATATAATAATAGATCAGATTCATTTTACCTATGCAAGTTAGACATTCTAACTTATTGATTTAGGATGAAGGATAAAGCTCTGAGCCACACACACATCTGGCCTCTAAGAAATGTCCAACGAGTCCACGAATCCTGATCAGAAGATTGATCTTCAAAAATTAACACAATATGCTATTATTGTGCTGATCCTTCTTCGACGATCGATCTGGTGATTCCTTCTTCAAGATTTAGACTCTACAAAATATCAAAAGAAATAGGAAAGATTCTAAATCTGAGACAACTCTCAAACAAATCTCAAAGTTGAAGGAAAAGGAAAGAAGAAAATAGCCCTAGAAGAAGATCCTCTTCTTCTTCTTTGTTCTCTCACCTAGACACCTAGATTGGTGCCTTTAGAACTCCTATGCCCAAGATGAATATTTCTTTGGTTTTCTAATGCCCAAAATATCTCTCAAATATCTAGAATTTATAAAAAAATCAGCCTAAAATTCTCTTTAAATAATGAGATATGGAAGAATCCTTGTCTAGGTCAAATACCTAGACAAGGAATGTCTAAATTGGGTAAGACAAGGGGTGCCCAACTCTTGAACGCCCCCTCCTTTTTCTTTAGTGTGGACCAGCCCTTTTTGTTGCACAAAAAATCTTCTTTTTTCATCAAAAATTTTAGGTAAAAATAGAAAGTGGGCAGCATCTTATGGGATGAGTTTTGGTTTGTTAGGATTCTATCTCATAGAATTCAAAATCACAACAACTTGCCTTCTATTGACTTGGTTCACAACTTAATTCTATGTAAGAGAGAAGGGAAGCAAGTGGGCATGTGTGAAGACCTAAGAGAAAGAGTTTTTCATAAAAAAATCCTAAAAAATAGATGTGGGGGCATGTGGTGGGCATGAGATATCAAGTGGCGCAAGGAAAGAAGTCCTATTCTCATTAAGACTTCTAATTTGACTTGATCAAACTTATTTTTTGAACCAAATTAAATCAAAATTAATTAAATTCAATTAGAGTAGATCTTAATTTAATTAAGAATCTAATTAAATTAAATTAAATTAGATTTAATTTTAGTTTAATTTTCTAATCAAATTAAAAAATTAGGTTTACCCAAGTCCTAGTTGAACTAGGACTAGTTCTTCCTTGCACCTGGCTTATCCAATAAATTAATTAGACTTGATCTAATTAAGTTTAAATTAAATTTAATTAAATAATATTTAATTAAACTTAATCTAAATTCTTTGGCTTAATCAAATTAAGTCAATTAGCAATCAAATTGCTAATCATTCTTCCTGCAATACTTGCACTAGGTTAAACATCAATCGTTTTGATCGTTTAACCTTAAAATAATTCTTAATCATTGATAAACCATCCGATTAGATTATGAACTCTAATATGTATGACCCCATAGGTCCAAACCTAAGCTATTAGCATAGGAATAAATTTCTATACTAGTCGAAGTGATCATCTAGTAATGATACTCGATGGTCGGATAGGTTGAATGTGTAGAACAAACATCCTTAGAACCTATTTCAATATAGTTTCCATATAATTCATCCTCTTAACCAAAATGCTCATAGGATACCTCAGAGTTCAGCTATCAACTTTGATCAGGCTATGCACATTATATTTCAAAATATCAAATCCATCTCATGGATTATCCTGGCCAAGATTTTGCTATATTGAAATACAGTTATACATTTTTCTTCAACTCTTGGAGTGGTCGATCCCATCTTGATCATACACTAACTTTGCAAGTACTTGACCATGCCCAAAAATCTTTCATTACTGAATTAAAAATTTAGTTAGTCCGATACCAAAGTATAGTGAGTTGCTCGTAAGCCACTGAGATGATCTTAGGTTTAAGGGACATTTATACCTATATCTCATCAGAGACATTCTCGACAGTAGAATGCTCTGAAATTGATCATGTGCAATGATGATGTATCCTTATCTCACCTGTATGCCATACCAGTATCTCTACACTTCTTGATTAAAAGGACAATCAACCTATATGGCATACAACGACCTATGCTCGATAGATGCTGTCATCCAAATTAACAGTATATCATTTGATCGCGAACAATTTTAAGGACTAATCGATAAATCCTCTTTTTATCGAATCTAAATAGTCCTAAGAACTTTATCACAATAATGGAGTTCGTTAGAAGATGAAAACTTATGATGAAAATATCAAAAATATATTTTATTAATTAATAAATTAATTATAATTATAATGTAGCTCAACTGTCAATAGACTGATGATTGACTTTGGGATATATTTTTTAACAAGATTTTAGCTTTAGAAATTAGGATCTCTAGAACCCTAGAATTTGCCCAAAAGAGAGAGAGAGAGAGGAGAGGAAATAGACTCTCCTAGTGGCAAATTTAATGGAAGATCATGGAGAAATGAAAGATTTTGGCGATTTTTTGCCATCAAAGGAAAGGGGAAGATGGAGGTTTTGGCATGGGTGAAATGGAGAATAGGGAAGAGGAATGGGGTTGGCCTCTTTAGGCTGAAGAGATGAAGTTTTCCCAAAATAAAAAGTCAACCAAAAATATAAAAAATTACAAGATTGCCATTGGGTTATTCCTTGGGTAGATTTATGGGTTGACCCTCAGGTCGTCCCATGGCACAAAAAAATCCAAGTAAAATAAGAAGGATTCAAGAAAAAATTTGGGATTGAAGAGAAGGATTACATTGACAAAATTGACTATAGGAAGAGTAAATTTAAGCTTTTTATGATAGAAAAAGGAGAAGTAAGCTTAAGAATTAGTTCAAGGTAATTTGGATATGTAGAACTTGGAATTGATATGATACTTAAGCTGAAGGATAAAAAATTTCTAGTTCTCTCCTAATCTTACAGAATCTATCTTCACTTAAAGCCTTAGTAAAAATATCAGTCAATTATTTTTCAGAAGAAACATAATCAAGAATTACATCATTGTTTTGAATATGTTCTCTTATGAAATGATGTCTTATCTCTATATGTTTTGACCTCGAGTGTTGAATTAAATTTTTAGTTAAATTAATGGCACTAGTATTATCATATTTTATGAAAGTTTTGTTAAGTTTGATGCCAAAGTCCTCAAGTTGTTGCTTAATCTATAAGATTTGTGCACAGCAACTTCTAGTTGCAATGTACTCGACCTTGGCACAATGCCATTGAATTTTGCTTCTTACTAAACCAAGAGATTAAGTTAACTTCTAGAAATTGGCAAGTTCTACTAGTACTTTTTCTATCTAATCTACATCCAGCAAAGTCTGCATCTGAATATCCTATTAAGTCAATAGATGAATTCTTAGAAAACCATAATCCTAAAGTTTAAGTTTCTTTTAGATATTTAAGAATTCTTTTAATAGTATTTAAATATTATTCTTTTGGATTAGATTGAAAATGAGCACATAAACAAACACTGAACATAATATCAGATCTACTAGCAGGAAGATATAATAAGAATCTAATCATGCTTCTATAAAATTTTAAATCAATACTTTTACCTCCTTCATCCTTGTCAAGCTTGCATGATAGGCTCATGGCGGTGTCAATTATTTTGGAGCTCTTCATCCCAAATCTTTTTAGTAGCTCTCTTATGTAGTTGCTTTGGTTGATGGAGATCCATTCCTTCATTTGTTTGATTTGAAATCCAAGAAAGAATGTAAGTTCACCCATCATGCTCATCTCGAACTCCTCCTGCATGAGCTTAGCAAAGTCTTGACATAAAGCTTCATTAATAGATTCAAATATGATATCATTAATATATATATTTGTATTACTAGAATATCATCATGTTTTCTTTTAATAAAAAGAGTAGTATCAATATTTTCTCTTGAAAAGTCATTATTAAGTAAAAACTTACTTAACCTTTCATACCAAGCTTTAGGTACTTATTTTAATCCATAAAAAGCTTTGCTCAATTTGAAAACATGATTAGAAAAGGCATGATTTTCAAAATTAGGAGGTTGTTCTACATATACTTCTTCAGTAATATATCCATTTAGAAAAGCACTTTTAACATCTATTTGAAATAACTTAAAGTTCATAAAACAAGCATAAGTAAAAGTCTAATGGCTTCTAATCTAGCTACTGGTGCAAAAATTTCATCAAAATAATTTCTTCTTCTTGGTTATATCCTTTTGCTATCAATCTTGCTTTATTTCTAACTATAATTTCATTTTCATCTAATTTATTTTTATATACCCATTTAGTACTAATTATAGGATAATTTTTAGGTCTTGATACTAAGTTTCATACATTATTTCTTTCAACTTGATTTAGGTTTTCTTGCATTGCATTAATCTAATTATAGTCCTTTTTTGCTTCATCTATGATTTTAGGTTCAAAATGTGAAACAAATGCAAAGTGATTACAGATATCTCTAAGTGAAAAACAAGTTCTTATCCCATGTGTAGGATCACCAATGATGAGTTCTTTCAGATGATTGTGAACATACCTTCATTCTTTTGAAAGATCATTTATACCTTGAGGTTATTCTTGTTGTTCTTCACCTTCATCCTCTTGTTTGTCCTCATGTTCTTTTTTATTTTGAATTATTGAGTCCTTTAGGATAAGCTCATTCATCCCTTCTATAAAAGGACCTGCATCATTAATACCTTCACTCTTTCTTGATGGAAGATCATTAGTTTCATCAAATAGTACATGCATTGATTCCTCTATTACTAAAGTTCTTTTGTTAAAAACTTTAAAAGCTTTACTAGAAGGAGAATAACCAAGAAAGATGGCTTCATCGGATTTTGCATCAAATTTTTTTAATCTTTCTTTACCATTGTTCAAAACAAAATATCAATAATCAAAAACATGAAAATATGCAATGTTTGGTTTTCTTCCTTTTCAAAGCTCATAAGGTGTTTTCTTTAAAATTGGTCTAATTAGGGCATAGTTCAAAATGTAACATGCTATGTTAATTGCTTTCATCCAAAAGTATCTCGGGAGGTTGCTTTCACATAGCATGGTACGGGCCATTTCTTCAAGAGTTCTATTTTTCTTTTAACTATGCCATTTTTTTGGGATGTCTTAGGTGCCGAAAAATTATGATTTATTTTTTATCATCATAATTTTTTTTAAAATTTTGATTTTCAAATTTGATTTCATGATCACTTCGAATACTTTGAATTAAAAATCTTTTTTTATTTATAATTTTTTAATAATATTTTGAGAAAATATGAAAAGTTTCATCCTTATGTGCAAAAAAAAATCCATGTAAAACATGAAAAATCATCGATAATTATAAACCATATCATTTGCCACCTAAACTTATAGTTCTTGTAGGTCTAAATAAATCTATGTGCAATAATTCTAATGGCTTAAAAGTTGAAACTATGTTTTTAGATTTGAATGAAACTCTAGTTTGCTTACTTAGTTGACATACATTACAAATCTTATCATTTTAAAAATTTAATTTAGGTAAGCCGATAACTAATTTTTTTTAATAAGTCTTAAAAGAGAATATATACTTATATGTGCAAGTCTATAGTGCCGAAACCAACTAGTCTCATCAATTTTGGCATTCATGACTACTAGATATTACATGTTTATAATAGAAAGATTATTTAAATCTATCATATAAATATTACCGCCTATGCCTAACAAATTTAATGCCATCATCATTGAAACTAGTTACAATACATAATGAAGATTCAAAAATAACTTTATAACCTTTATCATAAAATTAACTAATGCTTAAGAGATTATATTTAAGACCATCTACTAATAAAATATTTTCAATGTATTTAGAGAGGATGATACCAATATAACCTATACCGATAATCTTTTTTCTGCCATTGTCTCCAAAGATGACCATCCCTCCATTTTTTGCATCAAGTGTGATGAATTGGAATTCATCACAGGTCATGTGTCTGTTGGAAAATGTGTCCTAAAGTCAATCATCAACCTATTGATGGTTGAGCTATATTATATCTATAATTAATTTATTAATAAATAAAATATATTTTTGATATTTTTCATCATAAAGTATTCATCTTCTAACGAACTTCATTATTGTGATGAAGTTCTTAGGACTATTTAGCTTCGATAAAGAGAGAATTTATCGATTAGTCCTTAAATCTGTTCACAATCAAATAATAGACTGTTAATTAGGATGACAGCGTCTATCGAGCATAGATCATTGTATGCCATATAGGTTAGTTGTCCTCTTAACCAAGGAGTATGGAGATACTGGTATGGCATACAGATGAGATATATGGGTACATCATCATTGAACGTGACCAACTCCAAAGCATTTTGCTGTCAAGAATGTCTCTGATGGGATATAGGTATAAGTATCTCTTAGACCTGAGATTACCTCAGTAACTTGCAAGCAACTTACTGTACTTTGGTATCGAATTAACTAAATTTTTAATTTAGTAATGAAAGACTTCTAGGCATAGTCAAGTACTGGCGAAGTCAGAGTGTGATCAAGATAGAATTGACCACTCCAAGAGTTGGAGAAAAATATATCATTGTATTTTAATATAGCAAAATCTTGGCCAAGATAATTCATCAGATGGATTTGATATTTTAAAATATAATGTGGACAACCCTATCAGAGTTGACAGTTGAACTCTGAGGTGTCCTACGAATATTTTGGTCAAGGAGATGAATTATATGAAAACTATATCCGCATGGGTTCTAAAGATGTTGTTCTACACATTCGACCTATTCGACCGTCGGATACTATTGCAAGATGGTTACTTCGATTGGTATAAAAATTTATTTTTATACTACTGGCTTAGATTCGGACCTATGAGATCACACATATTAGAGCTCATGATCTGATCGGATGGTTGATCAATGATTAAGAATCATTCAAGGGTTAAACGATTAATACGATTGGTGTTTAACCTAATGCAAGTATTGCAAGAGGATCGATTAGCAATTAGATTGCTTATTGACTTAATTTGATTAAGCTAAAGGACTGAGATTAAGTCTAATTAAATATAATTTAAATAAATTTGATTTGGGCTTGATTAGATCAAGTTTAATTGATTTATTGGATAAGCCAAGTGCAAGGAAGAACTAGTCCTAGTTCAACTAGGACTTGGGTCAACTCAATTTTCTAATTTGATTAGAAAATTAAATTAAAATTAAATATAATTTAATCTAATTTAATTAAGTTTTTAATTATGTAAGATCTTAATTTAATAGAGTTGATTTACTTCTAATTTGATTTGGTTTAAGAAATCATACATAACCAAGTCAAAATAGGAATCCTAGTATGACTAGGATTCCCTATCCTTGCACCACCGTAGTCCCAACGCTCACCCTTTACGCCCCCTTTAATTTTGCATGAATTCTCTATGCTTAAGAGAATCCCACCATGTCCCAAAGTCCTCCTCTTTCTTTCTTACATGGTAAATTAAGTGTGGACCAAGTCAAAGTAGGAATTGGTTTTGATTTCAAATTCTATGAGATAGAATTTTAGGAAACCAAAACTCTTCCTATAGTGCACCGATTTCATCCATATTTTTTTTTGAGATTTTTATAACTTTTAGAGGGATTTTCATATGACAAAACTTGATGGTCCACAGTAGAAAAGAAGGAGGGGGTGCCTAAGAGTTGGGCACCCCAAATCATGCCGTAATTGGACCTTCCTTACTAGATATTTGACCTAGAGAAGGAGTGGTCCATATCTCTCTATTTAAAATGAATTTTAGGCTGATTTTTCATAGATTATAGATATTTAAGAGAGCTCTTGGGTGTGGGAAAATTAGAGAAAAATTTATCTAGGGTGTGGAAATTTTAAAGATACCAATCAAGATATCTAGGTGAGAGAATAAAGAAGAAGAAAAGGGTCTTTTTCTAGGATTTTGTTCTACCCCTCTTCCTCCATTATCTATTAGCTTTTGAGAGGAGTCTCAGAATTACATATCATCTTTCTCAACTTCTAAAAATTGAAGAGTCCAAGTTTCAAAGAAGGAAGATTCAGATCAATCGTCAAAGAATGATCAGCGCAGTTCTAGCAAACTATACTGATTTTTAGATATCGAACTTCTGATCAACATTCATGGGCTTGTGTGGACATCTCTTAGAGGTCGGATATGTGTGTGGCTTGCAACATCATCCTCAAGCCTAGATCAGTAAGTTAAAATGTCTAACTTGCATAGGTAACAAAGATCTGATCTCCTATTAGTTATATAATTCTGATCTAGTGTAGATCTGTGTTGATATGATCAATACTTCTTCTTTCTTTATATTTTTAAATTTTGATTTAATGCCATGCAATAATCATGTAATAAATATTAGATTTAGAATATTTTTATATATTTAAATTAATTTTAATTAATTTAAGTCTTCTACTACCTAATCTTGAAAAGTTTCAAGATGTAGCCCTGAAACCCTAGATCTAGTTCTACCAATTGGTATCAGAACAGGTTTTTTTTTATTATACGATTATTTAAGTATGTTTAGATTAATTTTTAAATTAGATCTAATTTATAATCTAATTATTAAATCTAAAATTAAAATTTTTGATCACATGAACTGCTATAAGATTGTTCTACTGTAAGATTCAGTGGAAAGGTTATCCTAGTTCATATTGATATACTTTTAATCATAAATTTATTAGATTTAATTTAATTTTATTTATAATTTAATAGATTTAAAATAATTTTAGATCTAAAAATAAAATTTTTAGATTGCACGGATTGCTATAAGATTGTCCTACTATAAGTTTTATCCCTTATAGTGGAAAGATTATCCTGATACGTGCTGATCTAAAACATTGATCATAAAATTTTATGATCTAATTAAAAATATTTTAATCTAATAGTTGAAATTATTTCAATTATATGAATCTATTTATATTAGATCTAAAGTAGTTTCATTCTTATTTTACTTACATATTGATTATAAATCAAACATGCAATTTGGTTGATAGAATCATGTTGTAAAAATATTTTATAAATATAAAAATTATTTTTGAAAAGTCGAACCCCAACCCTCAGCCTAAAACTTAATTAAAAATTAAGAAGTTATTTGATTAGGATCTAGGATTGTGAATTGAAGATCCTAAGACACAAATCATAACACATTAGGTTAAATGGGTTAGTGGAGATTAGGTCCATTAATTGGGTTAAACCTAGGGTTAGATTAAAGAATGGATTTAATTAGAGAATTGACTAAATCTAATTAATTATTATCTTAGATTAGGTTAAGGATTTTCTAGATCAATTATAATAGTTGTAGTTGGTCAAGTCTATGTCTTTAACGAGATCCAAGATGGATTTGATTCTTGACTATGCGGGCTAGCACGAACTATTAGGTTGATCTAATTGAAACTAATTAAATCAGTAGGTATCTAAGGTAAATCAGATCGGTGATATTTAATTGGCAGCCCACTTATCTAGCCATTTTTGATGATGTCTAAGACAAGCTTTGGTAGACCCTCCCACTAATCAAACTTACCTAGCCTCTTAATGAAATTATGTTTTGATCGAATCACTTGACTATTCGAGCTAACCCATGTCAGCTAGGTAAATTGATTTGACTGATTTAGGTACTTCTAAACCAGCCTATTAATGGTCTCCCTTAAGCTGACTTGGTGAAGTCAGTAGAAGGATCATGATAAGCTGGTTCATCTAACTTTTTCTCATCTTTAAATTAAATTCTCTAAAATTATTAGGTCCCTAAAATGAGATAATTATTATGATAACTAGATCATAGCCTCCCATTAAAGTGGATGATAATGGATCCATTAGTTGGATAATCATTGGAGGCCCAAAGGCCTGATGTTTATTGGCTAATAGAATTATTATTCATTATGTGATTTCTTGGCTACATCTTTTTAAATGGTAGTTAGGTTGGCCAACCAAAGTTGGGCCTAATCATTCATTAGTTTAATGGGCCAAGTATGGTCATGTTAATGGTTGGACCTAACTGAGCCTTTTCAGTGGAGGCCAAAGCCTACTGATTAGGGACTAAAATAAAATTTAATTACTAAAAATTATTTAAAAAATAATTGGTTATGAACCTATCCTTAGATGTACATGGGTTGGCCAACCAAAATTGGACTCGTGTGTAGTCTATGTGGATTCTAGTGTGTACTAAGAAATTAGGATAATTTCTTAAATTGAAGATAGAGACTACCAATTCGAATAAAATAGTGAAAGAATCTTTTGATTAAAGTTTAAATCTTTAGGTTTATTAAATTAATTACTAATTAGATTATGATTTTTCTTTGTGCAGATATGGCCACTTTTCTATCGCTCTGATAATTGTTGGACAATGATAAGTTGGTGGGATCCAACTTCGATAGCTGATACTGAAAGTTAAAAATTATCCTGGAGCATGAACGGATCCTATATGTATTAATGGATCATGCACCTGAGGAGCCAACTGTCAATCCACATGGAATAGTTAGAGACATTACTAGAAGTGGCTCAATAATCGGACCACAGTGTGCTGCATTATGCTGGCTGCTATGAGCGATGAGTTTAGTCATAGATTTGAGATGGCTCAGCCAATGGACATGCTTCAAGTATTGGAGGATTTTTTTGGCACACCCGATGACGTGGAGAGGCACAAGGCTAGTTATGCGATCTTCAAAGTCAGGATGCAGGATGGTGTCTCTGTCATTGATCATGTATTGTATATGATCGAGTTGATAGAGCGATTGAGCAAGCTCGACTTTTTCTTACATAAACAACTTGGAAAGGATGCAATACTGAACTCATTACCCAAGTCTTTTCTCCTATTTCTTACTTATTTTAGAATGACAAAGCCTGAAGTAGACAACCACGAGTTACTGAGGTTACTTCAGAACTTTGAGAAGGATCACCAACTCCACAAGAAGTCGGTGAACATAGTGGAAGGTTCATCTTCTGATTCTCAACCCTTTAAGAAAGGAAAGTAGAACAAGAAGAAAAAAGCTAAGAAGGTGCAAGTTCAGGCTGGAACATCTATGCAGGGCTAGACCAAGAAGATCAAGCCTGATAAGAGTTTAGCTGAATACTTCTTTTGCAAGAAGCAGGGGCATTGGAAGAGGAACTATGCTCAGTACATTACCTCTATGGATCCGAATAGGTAGAGAAAGAAGCAAGCGATTGCTGGACAAGGTATTTATATGATAACTTCTTGCAATTTCTTTATTTATGATATTACTGATTGGGTATTAGATACTGGTAGCCCTTATCATATTTGCAATTCATTGTAGGGATTGCAGGTCAATAAAAGATTCGAGCAAGGTGAAAGATTCCTGAATGTTGGAGATGGAAGATTAGTTCTAATTCTAGCTTTAGGAATTCTGAAATTTGTATTTGAGTCCCATATCGTTGTTCTTAGTGATTGTCATTTCTATCTCAATTTTTTTTTGAATGTTATTTCTATAGGCCTTTTGGCCAAAAATGATTATGAAATATCAATAAAGAAACAAGTTTGTAATAACATTATGAATGGTGTTATTATTTTTTGTAGATATTTAAATAATAATGTGTATATGCTATCACAACTTATTAACATAGTCTATTCAACTGGCAAGCATCCTAGATTAGATAGTGTGTCAAATATCTATTTATGGCACTGTAGGCTAGGTCATTTAAATAAGAACATGATAAATAGGTTGACTTAAGAGAAAATCTTTGAAGTTAGTGATAGTGAATCACTTCCAACCTATGAGTCCTGTCTTCTTGCTAAAATGACCAAGTCATCTTTTACTGAAAAAGGTGAAAGAGCCACTGAGCTCTTAGGTCTAGTACATACTGATGTATGTGGATCAATGAGCACAAGTGCCAGAGGTGGATATTTCTACTTTATTACTTTCATAGATGATCTATCTAGATATGGATATCTCTATTTGATGAAACACAAGTTGGATTCATTTGAAATGTTCAAATAATTTTGAAGTGAAGTAGAAAAACAAACTGGGAAGAGTATCAAAACTCTTCGATCTGATTGAGAAGGAGAATATCTTTTTGGTGAGTTTTTCACATATCTAGAAGAGAATGGAATTCTCTCTCAATGGACTCCTTCAGAAACACCACAGCATAATGGTGTGTCTGAAAGGAGGAATCAAACTCTGTTAGATATGGTCCGATCCATGATGGGTTTTGCTAGCTTGTCGATATCCTTCTAGGGATATGCACTCAAATTGGCTTATTATCTGTTAAATAGGATTCCAAGTAAGTCTATAGTTAAGACTCCATATGAGATATGGATAGGACGTAAGCTAGCACTTTCACACCTTAGGGTTTGGGGGTGCCCGACTTATGTTAAATAGTTAGTTACAGATAAACTTGGATCTAGGTCTGACAAGTGCACGTTTATAGGATATCTAAAAGAGATCAAAGGATACTATTTCTACCATGCTGATGAACAAAAGGTGTTCGTTAGCCTTAAGATAACCTTTTTGGAAAAGTAGTTCCTTGGTGAAGGAGTTGTTGCCTCTAAGGTTAAATTTGATGAAGTTCAGCAGGTAGAAAAATCGACACCTATAGCTGAACCTGAGTCGGATTTAATTAGATTAGATTTAGAGCCTAGTGTACCTATACCATTAAGAAGATCCAGTAGAGTACCGCATCATTCGGATATATACTATGATTTCTTGGTCCAAGATGGTGATCCCATCGAACTTGATGAGAACGATGAGGATCTGATCACTTATATGGATGCTATGCAGAGATCCGATTCTGATAAATGGCTTAAGACTATGAAATCCAAAATAGAGTCCATGAAGGTCAATGATGTGTGGACATTGGTTGACCCACCTAAAGGGGTTAAACCTATTGGGTGTAAATGGTTCTTCAAAAGAAAAAAAGGCACAGACGGAAAGGTGGAGAACTATAAAGCCCATCTGATTGCCAAGGAGTATCATCAATGTTATGGTATTGATTATGATGAGATGTTCTTTCCTGTGATAATGCTCAAATCCATTCGAATAATGCTTGCGATAGCTATCCATCTGGATCATGAGATCTGGTAGATGGATGTGAAGACAGCTTTCCTAAATGGAGAGCTGACCGAAGATGTGTATATAATACAACCTGAGGGGTTCATATCCATAGATAAGTCCAAGGTGTGTAAGCTTCAGAGATCCATTTATGGATTGAAGCAGGCATCTCATAGTTGGAACATGCATTTTGATAAGATGATCAAAATGTATAGCTTCGTTAAGAACGAAGAAGAGCCCTGCATTTATAAATGGGCAAATGGTCCAGTAGTAGTATTTCTTATCTTGTACATGGATGATATTCTCTTAATCGGGAATGATATTTCTGCACTGTAGAAAATAAAAGTTTGATTATCATCACAGTTCTCCATGAAGGACTTGGATGAAGCATCTTATATCCTAGGGATGAAGATCTATAGGGATAGATGTAAAAGGATGCTTGGGTTATCCCAGTCCACGTACATAGATACTATGCTGAAGAGGTTCAGCATGGAGAATTCCAAAAAGGGCTATCTCTCGATAGGCCATGAAATTTCTCTCTCTAAGAAGAATTGTCTGACAACTCCTAAAGAGAGAGAACGTATAGAGTTTCATATACTTCGACAGTGGGATCTATCATTTATGCCATGACATGTACGAGACTAGACGTGGCATACTCACCAGGAGTAGTGAGTAGATACCAGTCTGACCCTGAAGAAAACTACTAAAAAGTGGTTAAAACCATTCTTAAGTATTTGAGAAATAATAAGAACCAATTGTTGGTTTATGGTGAGTCGGATCTAAAACTTGTGGGGTTTATAGACTCCAACTTTCAATCTGACCATGATGACAGTAGAAGCATGTTAGGATATATTTTTACTCTAAATGATGGAGCTATCTACTAGAAGAGTTTCAAGTAGCATACTGTTGTAGACTCTATTTGCGAAGCTGAGTACATCGCAGCATCAAATGCTGTGAAGGAAGCTGTGTGGTTGAGAAACTTTATCATCGAGCTCGGAGTAGCACCCTTCTTAGATGGTCCGGTCCTACTCTACTGTGACAGCACTGATGCCATAGCTCAGGCGAAGGAACTAAAGGCACACCAACGGACGAAGCACATCTTGTGCTGCTTTCACCTGATCCAAGAGATCATGAATCGAGGTGACGTTGACCTTTAGAAGATCGATGAAAAGGAGAACCTGATCGACCCCTTCACTAAAGCCCTAGCGATAAAAAAGTTTGATAACCATAAGTCGAAGATAGGTATTAGATACTGTGTCGAGTGGCTTTAGGATAAGTAAAAATTATTGAAAAATGTGTCCCAAAGCCAATCGTCAGCCTTTTGATAGTTGAGCTACATTGTATCTATAATTGATTCATTAATAAATAAAATATATTTTTGACATATTTCATCATAAAGTATTCATCTTCTAACGAACTCCATTATTGTGATGAAGTCCTTAGGACTATTTAGCTTTGATAAAAAGAAGATTTATCGATTAGTCCTTAAATCTATTCACGACCAAATGATAGGCTGTTAATTAGGACAACAACGTCTATCGAGCATAGGTCGCTGTATATCATATAGATTGGTTGTCCTCTTAACCAAGGAGTATGGAGATACTGGTATGGCATACAGGTGAGATATATGGGTACATCATCATTGAACGTGACCAACTTCAGAGCATTCTGCTGTCGAAAATGTCTTTGATGGAATATAGGTATAAGTGTCCCTTAGACCTGAGATCACCTCAGTGACTTGCAAGCAACTCACTGTGCTTTGGTACCTGACTAACTAAATTTTTAATTCAGTAATGGAAGGCTTCTAGGCATAGTCAAGTACTTGTGAAGTCAGAGTATGATCAAGATGGAATTGACCATTCCAAGAGTTGGAGAAAAATGTATCACTGCATTTCAATTTAGCAAAATCTTGGCCAGGATAATCCATCAGATGGATTTGATATTTTAAAATATAATGTGGACAATCTTATCAGAGTTGACAGTTGAACTCTGAGGTGTCCTACGAGCATTTTGGTTAAGAGGATGAATTATATGGAAACTATATCCATATGGGTTCTAAGGATATTGTTCTACATATTTGACCTATCCGACCGTTGGGTACCATTGCTAGATGGTTACTTCGATTGGTATAAATTTTTTTTTCTACGCTACTAGCTTAGGTTCAGGCCTATGAGATCACACACATTAGAGCTCATAATCTTATTGTATGGTTGATCAACGATTAAGAATCGTTCAAGGGTTAAACGAACAATACGATTGGTGTTTAGCCTAGTGCAAGTGTTGCAAGAGGATCAATTAGCAATTAGATTGCAAATTAGCTTAATTTGATTAAGCCAAAGGGCTGAGATTTAGTTTAATTAAATCTAATTTAATTAGATTTGGTTTGAACTTGATTAGATCAAGTCCAATTGGTTTATTGGATAAGCCAAGTACAAGAAAGAACTAGTCCTAGTTCAATTCGAACTTGGGTCAACTCAATTTTCTAATTTGATTAGAAAATTAAATCAAAATTTAATTTAATTTAATCTAATTTAATTAAGTTTTTAATTGATTTAGATCCTAATTTAGTTGAGTTGATTTACTTCTGATTTGATTTGGTTTAAGAAACCATATATGACCAAGTCAAAGTAGGAATCCTAGTATGACTAGGATTCCTTATCCTTGTGCCATCTTAGTCCCAATGCCCACCCTTCACGCCTCCTTTGATTTTGCATGAATTCTCCATGCTCAAGAGAAGCCCACCACATCCCAAAGTCCTCTTTCTTTCTTACATGGTAAATTAAGTGTGAACCAAGTCAAAGTAGGAATTGGTTTTGATTTCAAATTCTATGAGATAGAATTTTAGGAAACCAAAACTCTTCCTATAGTGCACCGATTCCACCTAGATTTTTGTTTAGGATTTTTATGGCTTTTAAAGAGGTTTTTGTATGACAAAATCTGGTGGTCCATAGTAGAAAAGAAGGAGGGGGCGCCCAAGAGTTGGGCACCCCAAATCATGCCTTAATTGGACCTTCCTTACTAGATATTTGACCTAGAGGAGAGGTCCATATCTCTCTATTTAAAATAAATTTTTGGCTGATTTTTTTGTAGATTCTAGATATTTTAGAGGAATTTTGGGCATGGGAAAAACTAGAGAAAAATTTATTTGGGGTGTGGAAATTTTAAAGATACCAATCAAGGTGTCTAGGTGAGAGAATAAAGAAGAAGAAGAAGAGGGTCTTCTTCTAGGGTTTTGTTCTACACCTCTTTCTCCATTATTTATAAGCTTTTGAGAGGAGTCTCAACATCACATATCATCTTTCTCGACTTCTAAAAATTAAAAATTTTAAATTTTGAAAAAAAAAGATCTAGATCAATCGTCAAAGAAGGATCAGCACTGTTCTAGCAAACTATGCTGATTTTTGGATACCGAACTTCTGATCAGCGTTCATGGGCTCATATGGATATCTCTTAGAGGCCGGACTGTGTGCAGCTTGCAACATCATCCTCAAACCCAGATCAGCAAGTTAAAATATCTAACTTGCATAGGTGATAAAGATATGATCTCCTATTACTTATATGATTCTAATCTAGTGTAGATCTGTGTTAATATGATCATTACTTCTTCTTTCTTTATGTTTTTAATTTCTAATTTAATGCCATGCAATAATCATATAATAGATCTTAGATCTAGGATATTTTTAGATATTTAAATTAATTTTAATTAATTTAAGTCTTTCATTGTCTGATCTTAAAAAAATTTCAAGATCTAGTCCTGAAACTCTAGATCTGGCTCCTTCAGTATCTTGAGCACCTGCTATCAAGATACCATTTTTGATTTGTTTCTTGGGATGCAAGATACACCTATACATAAAATCAAGTCTTAACTTTAGATACCTAAATTTTCTTGGATCCTTTTTGGTGAGTCACAATGGTTCTTTTTGGAATCCATATCTTCTTCATATTTGAATTTTCAGATTTGCTAGAAAAACATGTATAGGATTTATGTCCTATTTTATCACATTTAAAGAAAGTAATATTTGAAAACTTATTGCATAATGAATCGATCATAAATTATTTTTAAAAATTTTTATTTCTTTAGAGGATTGTAGCCAAGACCGGTTTTATCATAAACGACCTTTTGATTTTCAATAATCATTTGAAGTTTATTGGAGCTTAGAATAAACTTTTCTACTATTAATTTTAACTTGGCAATCTTATTTTTCAAGTTCAGATTTTTTTGAGTTAAAACTAATTTTTCATTTGCAATAGTCTCATTTTATTTTAGTAGGGATTGGTTCTTTAATTTGAGTTCTTTATTCTTTATCCCTAGCTTTTTTAAATCATCTACTAAATCATAAAATACCTTTTGGAGTTCTTCAAAAGTAAAGTCATTAGAAGTTTCAGCATTTACCTCATTTTCATGTGCCATAAGACACAAGTTGGCTTCTTCATGAGATTCTTCTTTAGAGCTCGAGTCATTATTGTCACTCCATATAGCCATCATAGCCTTTTTCTTGAGTTTCTTAGGGCCTTCTCAAGTTGGGGACATTCGGATCTAAAGTTTTTCAGCTTTTTGCATTCGTAGCATATGAGGGGCTGCTCTTTATCCTTCTTCTCGTTGTGTTCTCATTTTGCTTGTGGCCTTCTCCTCATTCCTTGTTTCCTTTTCTTTAAAAATCTCTTAAATTTTTTGGTGACGAGGGCCAACTCTTTATCTTGTTCATCATTTTTTATTTGATCGGATTTCTTATCTTATTGAGTAGCGCATTTGAGGGCGATTATTTTCTTCTTCTTGACTTTTTCCTTTTGATGTTGTTTCATGCTTAGCTCGTGTATCATGAGGGATCCTAGAAGCTCCTCCAAAGGTAATATGTTCAAGTCCTTCGCTTTTTGGATTGCGGTAACTTTAGCTTTCTATGTTCTTGATATTGATCTAAGAATTTTTCTTATAAGATCACTATTAGGATAAGACTTATGATAAACACATTAAATATATATATATAAATATTAAATTATTAAATAATTTATCTTTATTTCTTAAAAATTAATATTTTTATTTTATCTTTTATAGAAAAAAGATCATGAATGAAAAGAGCTCAATTTATAGGTCACAATAAAAAAAAATTTGAAGCAAATCGGATCTAAATTGAACCCAAAATGAAGGTTTAAAGGAAAAAGAAAAAAATGAAAAAAATAAAAAAACTGACCAAAAACCCGGTCCAAACCAGTTTATTAAACAAGTCGGTGCACGGTGGACCGACCGATCGGTCTATAGATCAAGCATGGACTGCCTACTCTGCAGGCGCGCCCAATCAGATTTCACTGTGTGGTGGACTTGGACCCTTAAGGGATTTACCAAAAATCCATCGAGTTTCACAGGGGCAGAGCTGTAATTTTTTAAGGCAGAATGCAACGTAATTGGCAGAGATCTTTGGTGCGGTCGATCTACATGGTCTATAGGAATAGAAATTACACCATCGGACTGTCTGCATTCATTCTGATCAAGATCCAATAGTTCTGGCGATTTCCTAGTTTGATTCGATCAGTGCCCAGCGATCTGGTGCGATCCAACGACCCAGTTAACGTCGGTCAAAATCCAATGGTAGGGAGATGTTTTCAACTTGATTTAGGAGATATTAATGCGATCTGATCATCCAAAATCATCTGATCAAGTAATCCAATGGTCTAGAATAAATCCAAGGCCTGATGAAGCTATGAGCGACCAATTTTGACCAGATCTGGACCATTTAAACCCGATCCAATGGATAGAATTCGTCATAGGGTGTAGAATTCGATCCAGACTCATTTTTGTTAGTTTTTCTCCTATTCTAACCCAAATTCTTTCAATTCCTTTTCTATAAAAAGACCCCTAGGCTAAAGTAACGAGCCATCTGCTCTCCTAAGCTCCTCTAAATCCTTCCAAACCTCTCCAAAGCTCCTCTAAGCTTCTCTAAAGCTTCTCCAAGCCTCTCCAAGCCTCTTCTTTAGCCCAAAACAGCCAGCCTCTCTCTTTTCTCTCTCTCCAGACTCTCATCCTCTCTTCTTTTCTTCCTTCTTTCTTTTTTATTTCTTTAACAGACCATCAACTTCTCTTATTTCTCCATCAAATTTCCTCTCCTGCTGCTAATCTCTACAACCAGCCGCAATCCAAAATCTTCCTCAAGACTCCAAGGATGAAGATTTTAATGAGAAGCTTTTCGATGGCCGACTGATCATCTTATTCTCAGGAGATTATGGTGATCTTATTTTGACAGTATTTTTTATTTTCTATTTTTTATATTTATTTTAATTTATAATATAGACTATTTTTATTTATAAAATTTTTGCATCTTTATTTTCTTATAATTAATCTAGAATAGTTTATAACTCTTAGAACAAGCCATGATCTATAGGTATGATTCGTACTCTTCAGATAAATTATAATTAGATTAATTTTTTTTATTATATCTAAGTTAATTTAGACTAGCCTATAACTTTAAGAGACACACTGTGATCTAAGGGTACAAGCCATGCTCTTTAAGATAGGTTATATCTTTATTGATTAGATATCAATTATAGCATATTAAAAAGAATACTAGCTACCAGATAAGAGATCAATTAAGATCCTAAGAATCCATCTCCTTACTTGCAACTTCTTTTTTAATTAATTAGCTATTTATTTACTTTTTTAATTAATTTAAGTAGCTTTTAATTAATCAACTTTTAATTAATCTTAATCACTTTTAATTTATAATTTAAATATAATTAACATAATTTTTGAGGATATGATCTCGACTCATCCTATTTATATAGTAATGAATTAGATTTTATTTTTGACTGCCTATAACAGTGATCAAATTTTGGCACCATTATCGAGAGATCATGATTTAATTACTTAAAAAATTTTAAAAATTAATTTAAAAATAAAAATAATAATAATAAAATTAAATTAATAATAATAAAATAGTAAAATAATAATAAAAATATTAAAAAAATAATAATAAGTTAAAAAAATAATAATAAATTATATTAACACCACTTAAGTCGTTTAAGAGATTAAAGACCTAACCACAAAACGTAACAAGTAAAAGCTTTTCACTTTTGATTGGATATCTTGTTTTATTTGCATTGCATATCCATAAGATACTTTAAAGGCACTAAATCTAATTAAACAAGATAAGATGGAAATTTGATCATCCTTTCTTAGCCCATAAATCACTTTCTTGTATTTGCATAACCCAAGCTTTTAATTTTTAAAATCAATTAGACGTTGGCCCCTAAGGATACTCGAGCTCATTAGGATAAAAAATCCTAAAAGTTGGATCGGATTAAGGTTAGTCAATTCAATTGGTATCTAAGATAAGTGGTTCAAAAATGATTGGACCCAAAGGAAGGTGGTTTATAATTGATTTTGTTAGCTTACCTGGCCAAGTATAATTGATGTGATGTGGGACAGCCTACAAAAAAAAAAAGACCAAGCTTTTTTTCATTTATCAATAATAAATCACATTCGGCCGTGGCACATTATTCTCAGGATAGACAGTATAGTTGCTTATACTTTGCTCAGAAGGCATGACTGATTGACATGAGACTAAAACACGATCAATCTAAATGATGCTGAAGAATGCCATTTTAGGGATTAGTAAATAACTAGCAATAATAAAGTAAATAGATAGATAGTAGAAATTAAACATGCTCATAAATAATTATAAAAAATAAATAAATAGAATGAAGGATAGCAAGAAATTAAGCCTACAAAAAAATTCAAAAAAAAGATAAGAAGAATTCAGATCATGGTAGTTAAAAAACTACCCTGATTAGGGCTTTTAATCTTTTAACCAAGCAGATCTATCGATAAAGAACTGGATCTTTACCAACATCAAATCTAAAAAAAATAAGTAAAAATCAAAGATCAGTTGAGAAGGAACAAAGGTCTTTGTCAATATTTGATCTGTAGAATAATAGATCACTTTTTCTCTCTCTGTATGATAGATGAAAATCTTGGAGGAGACAGATCTTCTTTTGGTGGAATAGGCTTATGTAGATAGATGGTGAAGACGAATCAGGATCGTAGAAATATTGAATCTCAAAAAAATGAAGGTTAAAGAGATAGAAAAAGGTGGGCCTCACACCCTCCCCTCATGGGGCGATTTTGAGTCTTACACCCTCTCCCTCTCGAAGCGACCAACATAAGTGTTTGTGGAAATTATAAAGTGATTCATTCATTCATTGTCTCATTCATTAAAGATACATGGGTTTATATAGGACCCTAGAGGTCCTATTTCTTTAAGAATCCTATTTTCTTTACAAGAAAAAAATCAATCCTTCCAATAAAAAAGTAAAACATTATGTATGATTTTTAAATATAATAATATATCATATCTATCTTTTATGGAACCATAGGAAAGAAATCAACCTTTTAACAAAATAAGTAAGAAATTAAGAACTCTTAAGAAATCCTAGGGAAGAAAAGGAACTCCATGTGGGCGCATGATGCCTGGCATAACTTGGCATGAAGATCCTTGGGCATGGCACATGCTGGCATGTGTATTTTCCTCCTGGGTGTGTGGAGAGTGGTGGCTCCAAAGATGACGTGGATCAAGCTTGCTTCTTTATGATGATCTCTTTCCATATAAGGCTCAATACAAAATAAACCCAAGTATGGTCCTATGGACCCAAAACTAAATTCATCAAAAGAACTAATTGATTAAATCAAAAGAACTAGAACAAAATAACTAAAGTAGAGTTATTTTGATATGGCTTCTTCAATCTAAATTAAATCTAAATTATGTTGCTGACTTCTGGTGGCTCTGGTGTCTGCACCAATTCTATTGGGGTGGGAAGAACTTGACCCTATCAAGTGAGGGTTAATTCTGCTTTGGTGATGCTCAAGTAAATCAGGATCAATATGCTGTAGCTCTTCTCGACTGATCCAGGTATCCTTGGACTTGAGTCAACTTCGCCATCTAACTAAGTACCGCTGATAGCCTTGACTCTGGATGGAGATGATCTGCTCATCCAAAATTTTCTCAATCTGATAATGCTTTGATATTTTGGCTGGTGGACATTCAAGAATAGGCTCTCTCTTAAAGGTTGGTTCAGTTTCAAATGGCTCACTAGGTATCCAAGTTGGCTCTTTATAGGTGACGAGATCTACAACGTTAAAAGTAGAGCTAATCCCAAAATTAGAAGGTAAGTCCATAATATACGCATTTGGTCCGATCTTCTTTAAAATCTTAAATGGACCTGCTCCTCGAGCCTGTAATTTTTTGATGGTTCCTAGTGAAAATCGTTCAGGCCTCATTCAAACCATCACATAGTCTCCTTTTGCAAACTCTTGGGCACGTCGATGAGAATCTGCATTCTGTTTATAAATTTTATTACTAATACTAATTTTTTTACTGATCTCTTTATGTAAACTCTTGACATGCTGTGCAAATGACTCTGTAGATTCAAAAATTCTAGCATGCATGGGTAGTAGGATAAGGTCTATTAGTTTTCTAGATTGATATCCATGAACTACTTTCTTGGAATGATCTATCTCAGGATCCTCACAAACTTCTCTCGCAGCAATCATCCAAACTGGTGATCCTTTACTCACAGTCATCTCTAATTTCTTAGCACCTATCAGATGGAGGCTTTTCTTTTTGATGTTTTCTTTTGGTCCATTGTCTATCTTTCTATTGGTAGCCTTAGGTGGGGAAGGATTGATCGTGATCTTCTTATCCTTATGAGTGAAACTACAAGAGTTGGTTCAGCCATAAATCATAACATCATTATCAAACAACCAAGGCCGACCTAATATGATACTTCTGACTTTCATGGTAAGACATCGCACCAAACATGATTCTGATAAGAATGGAGCTAGATGGAAATACGATATCTAAGTTTGATGGAAATAGAGAAGGAATCTATCCAAGACACACGGTATGGGCTGGGATGATCTACAGAAGCTAATCCTAATCACTTAACTATGTCGGTGGAGATGGAGTTGATATAGCTACTACTATCAATGATCATCTTACAAATTTTATCGATAAATTTTATGAAGATATGGAAAATAGAGATCCTACACCAGTCTTCACTCTCCTTAGTCTGTGCTAGAACATACCCAACGACTCTAAGCCTAAGGTCTGACTTTGGTGCAACAAAACTTAGGATTTTCTCAGTACTCTCAAACTGCTCGACTAAGTCTTGATCAACTTCATAAACTTTCTCCTCAATATTTTCTAGAGTTTTCTCTTCTAATTCTTTCACAAATAACAATCGGTTGGGACATTGTGCAGCAAAATGACCGTAACCATGGCACTTGAAGCAGTGGGATCGAGAACTACTTTTCTTAGATAACTCTCCTGTAACTCTTTTTTCTTTCTTCTTTTCTCATAATAAGATTTATAGATGGAGGTCCATTACTAGAAGTCTGGGTAGTATTGGGTCTCGATCCAGAAAAGGTTACTCGACTAGGTTCAAGATGATGGATGGTCGAATACCTAGAAAATTTTTCAAAGTCTAGGGCAAGTTGATAAGCTTATTCTAACATGGTTACCTCTCATAAAAAGAGCTCATGCTGGATATCTTCTCGTAATCCAGCTCTAAATCTAGATAAGGTAACAATCCTATCTTCAGTTACTCCACATCTCATGAGGTACTCATCAAATCTTGTGATGTACTCTATGACTGATCTATTTTCTTGAGTAAGTCTCTACCACTGATCTAAAAGTCTTTGTTGGTAAGAGGTGGGGAGGTATTTTTCTCTGAGTTTCTTCTTCATTTTATCTCAGGTTTCTATCGAATCTTGTCTTCTCTGGTTGAGAAGATGTTCAACACTTTTTTAATAAAGTCGGGCTTGTCTAACCAACTTCATCCTAGCAAACCTAACTCTCCTTGCTTCAGATATTTTGTACCATCCAAAATAGTGGTCCATGCTCGATTCTCAATCTAGGTACTCTCTCGGATCTAGACAACCATCAAAACTTGGGGCTTCAATCTTCACATTCCTAAGGACATGATCATCTTGGTCAAACTGGTTATAATGAGGGCTTGCTGCTATAGGTCAATCTAGGTCAAGGTTCCTTCTTCTCTGTCCTATAGATAGTTGGAGAGACTCAGGTTCAGATTATCTTTACCTAGCTTCTTCTAGTACTATTATTCTTTCACTCATGATTTTTATAAAATCCTTCATGTCATCAAACTTCTCAGTCAGGGCATTAATGATGGCTGCTGTATTGGGATCCATGTTGGTACTAGGTGGAAAAGTAGGATGTTGATACTGGGTACCTGATCTAGTAGTCATGCAAGTTTAGGATGCAGGAATAAGATGTAGTAAGAAAGAAAAAAATGTTGAAAAGTAAATTACAAAATTTAAATTATGAAAATTTAACTTGCAAGAATTTTAAATTGCAGAATTTAAACTAAAGTCCTAACCAATTTGGCTCTGATACCAAATTGATGCAGGATAGCCTAAAAAAGAAAAGAGAAAAGACCAAGCTTCCTTTCATTTGTCAATAATAAATTACATCTAGCCGTGGCACATGATTTTCAGGACAGACAGTATAGTTGCCTATACTCTGCTCAGGAGGCGTGACTGATTGACACGGGACCAAAGCACAATCAATCTAAATGATGCTGATGAATGTCATTGTAGAGATCAGTAAATAATTAGCAATAATAAAGTAAATAGATAGATAGCAAAAATTAAACATGCTCATGAATAATTGCAAAAAAAAATATAAATGAAATGAAGGATAGCAAGAAATTAAGCCCGCAAGAAAATCCAAAAAAGGGATAAGAAGAATTCGGATTATGGTAGTTAAGAAACTATCCTGATTAGGGTTCTTAATCTTTTAACCAAGCAGATCTATCGATAAAGAACTGGATCTTTACTAACATTGGATCTAAAAAAAATAAGTAAAAATCAAAGATCAGTTGAGAAGGAATGAAGATCCTTATCAATATTTGATCTATAGAATAATAGATCACTCTTTCTTTTTCTACATGATAGATGAAAATCTTGGAGGAGACAGATCTTTTTTTGATGGAATAGGCTTATGTAGGTAGATGGTGAAGACGAATCAAGGTCATAGGAACACTGAATCTCAAAAAAATGAAGGTTAAAGAGATAGAAAAAGATGGGCCTCACACCCTCCCCTCGTGGGGTGATTTTGGATCTCACACCCTCTCCCTCTCGGAGCGACTAATATAAGTATTTATGGGAATTATAAAGTGATTCATTCATTCATTGTCTCATTCATGAAAGATACATGGGTTTATATAGGACCCTAGGGGTCTTATTTCTTTAGGAATCCTATTTCTTTTGCAAGAAAAAATTAATCCTCCCATAAAAAAGTAAAATATTATGTATGGTTTTCAAATATAATAATATATCATATCTATCTTTTATAGAACTATAGAAAAGAAATCAGTCTTTTAACAATATAAGTAAGAAATTAAGAACTCTTAAGAAATCCTAGGGAAGAAAAGAAACTCCATGTGGGTACTTGATGCCTGACACAACTTGGCATGAGGATCCTTGGGCATGGCACATGCTGGCATGTGTATTTCCTTCCTGGGCGTGTAGAGGGTGGTGGCTCCAAAGATAAAGTGGATCAAGCTTGCTTCTTTATGATGGTCTCTTTTTAAATAAGGCTCAATCCAAAATAAATCCAAGTATGGTCCTATGGATCCAAAACTAAATACATCAAAAGAACTAATTGATTAAATCAAAAGGCCTAGAACAAAATAACTGAAGTAGAGTTATTCTGATATGGCTTCTTCAATCCAAATTGAATCTAAATTATGTTGCTGACTTCTGATGTCCATACTATAATGTCTAAGGTAAGCAACAGGGGGACTCCCACTGACCTTACACTTACCTGACCAGTTGAGTGAATGATTCTTTACTTAAAGGGCTTGAAGGTGACCTTGACAGTTAGAAACTATCTAGATCTAAGATAATCCTTAGTTAGGATTGATTGCATAACTTGATTGCTAACCCACAAACATCAAACCTAATTAAACTCTTCGCATCTAATTCTTAGTCTTAGGACTCTCTAGGCTTTGATCTTTAGAATTTCTTTTATCTCATTTTATTTTATTAAAAAATCTTAAAAAATTTTAAAAATAATAATAATAATTTTTCATGTCTGCTCTAAGGTATAATTATAAGGTTTATGCTCGAACGTCACTCACTACAACCCAAAATTCAACCCTTAGATCTTGAAATCGAGAGAACCCTTAGAGCCAACAGACCCAGAAATATGGACCGAAATCAGGAGAATGATCCACTTAAATAATTGAAGGAGTACTTCACTCCTTCCATATACACTTGCTCTCCCTGCATTCAGGCTCCTCCAGTAGAAGCTACACAATATGAAATCAAGTCTAGTGTTATTTAGGTGCTCCCATCTTTTTATGGACTTGCTAATGAGGACCCATACAAACATCTTGATGAATTCCTAGAAATATGTTCAATAGTTAAAATCCAAAATTTCTCTGATGATGCCCTTAGGCTGAAATTATTCCTCTTCTCATTAAAGGACAAAGCCAAATATTAGCTAAACTCCTTAAATACTGTAACTATTTCAACCTAGGACCAATTTCAAAAGGGATTTCTCAAAAAATACTTCCTAATAGGAAAAACTAATCAAATAAGAAAGGCTATAACTAGTTTTTCTCAATTAAAGGGAGAGATGTTTCATGAGACTTGGGGGAGATTAAAAGAACTAATTAGAAAATGCTCCCACCATGCTATACCCAGGTGGCAACTAGTCTAGTGCTTCTATGATGGCTTGACAGAAAAGTACCGACAGATGGTTGATGCATCCTGTGGTGGAACCTTCATGCTGAAAAATGAGCAAGAAGCCTAGCAGCTATTTGAAATCCTGAGCAAAAATTCATTATACCATATGTCTACTGCTAGGAGAGACCCTCCCATGTCTGGACCTAAACGAGGTGGAATTTATGAAATAGATAGTTCGATGGACATCTATAACTAAGTAAATGAATTATCTCAAAAGATGGACCAACTACTGCAAGCAATATCCACTAGTACTCCATCCACACCCATGGTAGATGTATGTGCAATATGTTCAAATGCTGCACATACTATTTATGATTGTCCTACTACATCTCAATTTCCTGAGTTTATACATGAACAAATAAATCAAGCACAAACTTAGAACAATTTTAGGCCAGGATGCAACCCTAATTCCAACATCTACAATTTTGGTTGGAGAAACCATCCAAATTTTTCTTGGACTCAACAACCTACTGCTAGGCCACAATTAAGTACCCAGACCTAATTACATTGAGGTAGCTTATAAACCAGCTCCGTACCCACAAGTTGCACAAAATTCATAGCCTTTTCTAAATATTTCCTTTGAGGAAAATATATTATAAGAATTAAAGGAGCTCAAGATGAACAACCAAATCCTTCACTCCTACACTCAATCAATAGCCAAGCTAGAGATCCAAATAGGTTAATTAGCCACTACTTTTAACAGAAGAGAGGAAGAAAAACTTTCAAGATAGTCCATTAATAACCCAAAAAGGTAGTACATCGTTGAGAGCTCCACTGGCCCAGAGATTTTTTACAAACATGCCAAGTTTGTTATGATCCTTAGAATCAAAAAAATCATAAATTAGCCAGAAATAACTCAAGGATCAGAACTATCAAAACTAGCCAAACTAGAGAAGAATAAAACTATAGAGAAGGAAGAACCTATTGATCCAGCACCTACACCAAAAGCCCCATTCCCTAGTGCTTTAGAATCCCCTTCGTCTTTAGACAAGAAAGGCATTAAAATGAATGAATTGCTTGAATTATTTAAACAAGTCCAAATTAATTTATCCCTTCTTGATGCTATTAAACAAGTCTCAATATACACCAAATTTCTTAAAGATCTATGCACTCAAAAACAAAGAACTAAAGCACACACACCTAAAAAAGTCCATCTAACTGAACAAGCCAGCTCCATCTTTCAACAAATAACCCCACCTAAGCTTAAGGATCCTGGTACCCCAATAATATCTTGTGTCATAGGAAACCTAACCATCAAGAAAGAATTGTTAGATTTGGATGTGAGTGTTAATCTTCTCCTAAGTTCTGTCTATGATCTTTTTGGATTTGGAGAATTGAAACCCACACTGATAGATTAATTAAGGTACCCTATGGAATGTTGGAAGATATGCTAGTCAAGGTATATGAATTTTACTTTCTAAGTAGACTTTCTAGTATTAGATATGGAATCTGGTAGCAACCCTAGCCAAGTACCTATCATCTTAGGTAGACCTTTCCTAGCAACCGTCAATGCTTGCATAAACTGTAGGACCAGGGTTATAAATATTTCTTTCAGAAACAAAAAGCCAAGGCTGAATATTTTTAATGTTGCATAGGGACTACCCACTTTTGACTATAATGAAACGAATTTATTAGAGGAAGTTTTAGAAGATAAAATCCCTACCTTGCTCAACTCGGACCCTTTATAGGCATGCATAGCACACTTTGGAGCAGATGATTTTCACATTGATGGGTACACTAGAGAGGTTAATGTACTTTTAGAGTCATCCAATTTTAGCACCACTCCTTCCTGGACTATAAAGTATAAATAATTATCAACTCAGTCAAATCCTCTAGTACCATCCCTACAAGCACCACCTACTTTAGAGTTAAACCCTCTTCCTGACACATTGAAGTATTTATTCCTCAGACCTGATGAAACCCTACCGATAATCATATCCTTAGACTTAACCATTGATCAGGAAGACCAACTTGTAGGTGTGCTTAAAGAGCACAAAGAGGCTATAGGATGGATAATTGCTGCTCTAAAAGATATTGATCCTTCTGTGTGCATACGTCATATACATTGCAAGGCAGAGGCCAAACCTCATAGAGACATGCAACGCCGATTAAATCCAAACATAAGAGAGGTAGTAAAGCAAGAAGTAATAAAATAGCAAGATGCAGGCATTATCTACCCAATTTTTAATAGTAAGTGGGTTAGCCCGACCCAGGTGGTGCCTAAGAAATTGGATATCACTATGGTAGAAAATGACAAAAATGAGTTATTACCCACTCGTACAGTAATTGACTGGCGAGTATGTATTATAGACGACTCAATGTCGTGACTAGAAAAGAACACTTTTCATTATCTTTTATTGATCAAATTCTAGAATGGTTAGCGGGTCAAAGCTACTTTTGCTTTCTGGATGGATATTCAGGATACACTCAAGTGCCTATATTTTCAAAGGATCAAGAGAAAACCATCTTTACCTATCTCTTTGGTACTTTTGCCTTTCGTAGAATGCTTTTGGACTTTGCAATGTATTAGCCACTTTCAGCGGTGCATCATGGCGATTTTTTCTATTATGGTCGATAAGTTTTTAGAAGTTTTTATGGATGACTTCTATGTTTTTGGCTCTACTTTTGATGTTTATCTCCAAAATTTAACTAAAGTACTTAAAAGATGTATGGAGACGAATCTGATATTGAGTTGAAAAAAGAGCCATTTTATGGTTCGTAAGAGAGTCGTACTTGGGCATATAGTATCTGAGGGGGAGGATCGAAGTAGATAAAACTAAAGTTGAGATAATATTAAAGCTACCACCTCCAACCTCAGTTAAACAAGTACGATCCTTCTTAGGACATGTAGGATTTTATAGGCATTTTATTAAGAACTTTAGCAAAATTTTCCGACCTTTATGTAATCTTTTGGCTAAAGATAATTCCTTTGATTTTCATGAAGATTGTTTAGCCTCCTATAATAAACTTAAAACAATATTAACTACTGCACCAATTATCAAACCACCAGATTGGATCCGACCATTCAAAATTATGTGTGATGCTTCTGATTATGCGGTAGGGGTAATATTAAGGCAAAAATTCAATAAGGAACCTCATGTAATTTACTATGCTAGCAAAACTCTCTTTGACACTCAATTAAACTACACCACAATCGAAAAAGAATTGCTAATAGTTGTGTTTGCTCTAGAAAAATTTAGGTCATACCTTTTGTGCTCCAAAGTCTTAGTTTACTTTGACCATGATGCATTGAAATATCTACTATCAAAGAAGGATACAAAGCCTAGGCTGATTAGATGGATCCTTTTATTGCAAGAATATGATCTTAAAATTTTAGATAAAAAGGATTCCCAAAATGTGGTTATAGACCATATCTCAAGGATCTTGGTAGAACACAATAGTGAAAGCATTGGAGATAGGTTCCCTGATGAAGAACTATTTTTAGTATCCTCTAATAATCTTTCTTGGTTTGCACATATAGTTAATTACTTGGCGATTGGACAAGTCCCATCCCACTAGACCCCACAAGAAAAAAATAATTTTTTTTCAAGTAAAATACTACTTTTGGGAAGAAGCTGAGTTATTCAAAATTTGCCCAGACCAAACTATCCAATGATGTATCCCTAAGAGTGAATTTCAAAGTATCTTAACTTTTTGTCGCTCATTAGCTTGTAAGGGACATTTTAATGAAAGAAAAATGATAGCAAAGTACTATAAAGTAGATTTTACTGGCCCACATTATTTAAGGATGCCCATGATTTTTATCGTAATTGTTTAAGATGTCAACAAATAGGGAATATTTCAAGAAAAGATATGATGCCTCTGTCCCCAATTTTAGTAGTTGAAATATTTGATGTTTGGAGAATTGACTTTATGGGCCCATTTTCTTCCTCTTTTGGTTATGAATATATTTTGATGGCAGTAGAATGTTTCTAAGTGGATAGAAGCTATGTCAACTTGAACTAATGATCATAAGATGGTAATCAAGTTTATTCAAAGAAACATCATAAGTCGGTTCGGCTATCCCAGAGCTATAATTAGTGATGGGGGTATGCACTTCACGAATAGGCACTTTGAAGCTTTGATGAAGAAATATGGAATAATACATAGAATAGCCACCCCATATCACCCCCAGATCAGTGGACAAGTTGAAGTTTTCAATAGAAAAATAAAGAAGATCTTAGAGAGCCTGATCATAAAAATTGGTCTGAGAGATTATATGATGCATTATGGGCTTAGTGTATTGCTTACAAAACCCCTATAGGGATGTCTCCTTATTGGCTTGATTTTGGCAAATCTTGTCATCTACTGGTAGAATTAGAGCACTGTGCATATTGGGCAATAAGAAAATTTAACTTTGATATAAAAAGCGTAGGGTCAAAAAGGAGACTGCAATTAAACGAATTAGAAGAGTTACATAACGAGGCATACGAAAGCGCTAAAATCTATAAGGCTCAAACCAAAGCTTACCATGACAAGATCATGTCAAGAAAAACATTCAAACATAACCAAAAAGTGTTGTAACATCATCATGGCATCATCTAGCTCTGATACCATGTGTTGTGGAAACCCTTGATCTTTAGCATGGATCTGAGAAGAACTTTAACATTCTCTAAGACAATAGACTATTAATCCACCTATCTAGATCTATGATGGGGTGCCTCTCTTCTTGTACTTGAGGGAGGCATCCCCTTTTGGGAAACAACTTTAGAGAGAAAAGAGAAAAGAGATTGAGGAAGAAAAGATCTATATTTCAATCCATGTTATAAAATCGTAATACAATCTATGTATTTATACATAGGTATTAGGCCTGACAGAAAATTTTTTTGGCTAACCTAATACATGAAAGCATTCACCAAGCCCATGTACACCCATGTCTCCTATGCTCTCATTTTCTGGATCTAAACTCGATCCATACATGTGTTAGCTACCTTAAGACCTTATTGGACCGGGCCTTAAGACTCCAAATAGAAAATTCCATTTAGTTCTATTCACCATCATCAAGTCAGCTCTATCAGGAGCTGAGCTGGTTTGACTGCATATTGCTCGAATCCTATTTTCTATCTGCTTGAGATAGCCGGCTTGATTACACCCCGAGTCGGCTCGATCTCAGCTCGAGCCGGCTCGACTGCGTATCAGAGTCAGCCCGCTTGTGTGTTAGCCCCTTGTCTTGATTGATTCTTCTCCTGACTTTGATCCTTTGTTCCATCTTGTGTCCCAGATCTCTAGAGCACCTATCTAGCCCCTCAAGATCCTCACACCTGAACCTCGAGCTTGTGCAGGGCTACATGCTGCCTTCACCTTAGGATAACTCCTATCCTAGCCCTAGGATTCACACATTCTTAGACTCTCAGAACCAACATCCTAGCTCCTCCTGTGCCCCCCTAAGGCTTGGGAGCACCACACTAAGTTCTACAAAAAGTATGGCTCTTTAATTCTAGGTTAAGACTATTCCCTGGTAAACTTCGCTCATGTTGGAATGGACCATTTCATTGTGATCCAAGTTTTTTTCCATGGAGCCATAGAACTTAGAGATCCAAAATGGGGAAAACTTTTAAGTTTAATGGCCAACGAATCAAACCTTATGTGGATGGTATAAGGGATGGAGAGCAAATCAAGTTTGTGGATCTAGTTGAACCGATCTATGAACCATCATAAATTTTTGGCTTGGTTTGACTGAAGACCTTAAATTTAGCATTTGTTGGGAGGCAACCCATCATTTTTTATTTAGATTTTTAATTTTTTTGCTTTAATTTTTGTAGAAAACCAATAAAGATGATTGGCCTAAGTTAGGGGGAGCACATTAAACATCCTATATGAACCTAATAAAGGACCTGCAAATAATAAACCAAGTGGTAACCCTCCTTGATAAATATTTTTAATTTTTCTCTTCTTCCATTGAGAACAATGGAAATTAAGTTGGCGGAAGAATAACTAACTTTAAAAATTTATGAGTCCTCAAGTATGATTTGAAATAATTAGCTTTATATACCCAAACTTTATTTTGATTAAGAGTTAATTAGATATCCTGATCAATAATTAATGGTCTAGATAATTTTAGAGACACTGAGAAATAAATTATTAAAAAAATTTAATAAATGGTAGGATTTAGATCAGACTAAATTTTAAGAGTGATTCTAGAATCATCTTCTTACTAATCTCAATAAAGAATCTACTTCATGAAAGTTGGATGGAAAGGTTAAGATATACAAAAGTCTTTCTTAAAATCTGCTTAAAATATATATATATATATATATATATATATATATATATTGATCTTTCATTGAGTAACCGGGCCCCTTCGCTTAAGTAAGCATGGTGATTCATGTAAAAAGATGGACAATGTGAATTAAAAAAAGAGGTTTGGTATTGTCTCACTAAGTAACTGGATCCCTTCGTCTAAGTAAGCATTGCGGTTCACGTCAAAAGGTGGGGATGCAAGAATCCAAAAAAAAAATGAATAATAAGAGGACTAAATTGTAAAAGGATAAAACACCCTTCTCACATCAAGTTAGAGGATTTAAAGAGTAAAGTAGAAAGTTGGTGAAAGAAGATCTCTAAAAATTTCTATGGCTAATACTCAACCACTAATTGAGTTAAATTAGTAATCCGATGACGTACCTCTTTAATGATCAGGCCGAGTATTAGTTATCCTTAGGAATGTCTAAACCTAACTTTTAACTCAAGACTAAGTTGGTATATATTGCTAATATATCTGCTTTACTCGAAGACGAGCAAAGTTTAAGTTGGAGGGTGTAATAAACACATTAAATATATACATAAAAGTATTAAATTATTAAATAATTTATCTTTATTTCTTAAAAATTGATACTTTTATTTTATTTTTTGTAGAAAAAAGATCATGGATGGAAAGAGCTTAATTTATGGATCATAACAAAAAAGAAAATTGAAGCAAATCAAACCTAAATTGGACCTAGAATGAAGGTTTAAAGGAAAAAAATTAAAAAAATAAAAAAATTGGCACAAAAACCTGGCCCAAACCAATTTATTAAATCGATCGGTGCACGATGGACCGACCGATCGATCTACAGATCAGGCATGGACCACCCACTTAGCAGGCACGCCCAATCAAAGGCCACCACATGGTGGACCTGGACCTTTAAGGGATTCACCAAAAATCCATCGCCGCTCATAGGGGCAGAACGATAATTTTCTTAAGTAGAACGTGACATGATTGGCGGAGGTTTTCAATGCGGTCGGTCTATGTAGTCTACAAAAATAAGAATTGCACCATTGGATGGTTTGCATTCATCCCGATCAAGATCCAACAATTCTGACGATTTCCCAGTTTCATTCAATCAACGCCAAGTGATTCGGCACGATCCAATGGCCTGTGTTAGCATCGGTTGAAATCCAATGGTAGGAAGGTGTTTCCAACTTGATTTAGGAGATATCAACATGATCTAATAGTCCAAAATCATCTGATCAAGTAATCCAATGGTCCAGAATAAATCCAAGGCCTGATGAAGCTACTAGTGACCAATTTTGACTAGATCTGGACCATTTAAACCAGATCCAACGGCTAGAATTCATCATAGGGTGTAGAATTCGATCTAGACTCATTTTTCTTAGTTGTTCTCCTATTCTAATCCAAATTCTTCTGATTCCTCTTTTATAAAAAGATCCCTAAGCTAAAGTAACGAGTCATCAGCTCTCCTAAACTCCTCTAAGCCATTCCAAACCTCTCCAAAGCTCTTCTAAGCCTCTCCAAGCCTCTTCTTTAGCCCAAAACAGCCAAGCTCTCTCCTTTCTCTCTCTTCAAGCTCTCATCCTCTTTTCTTTTCTTCCTTTTTTCTTTAACAGACCATCAATTTCTCTTATTTTTTCACTAAATTTTCTCTCCTGCTCCTGATCTCTGCAACCAGCCACTGTCCAAAATCTTCCTCAAGACTCCAAAGATGAAGATTCCAACGAGAAGCTTTCTGATGGCTGGTTGATTATTTTATTCTCAGGAGATCATTGTGATCTTATTTTGATGATTTTTTTATTTTTCATCTTTTTTATTTTTTTTAATTTATAATAAAGACTATTTTTATTTATAAAATTTATGTTTTTATTTTTTTATAATTAATCTAGAATAGTTTATAACTCTTAGAATGAGCCATAATCTACGAGTATGATTCGTACTCTTAAAATAAATTATAATTAGATTAATTCTTATTATTATATCTAAGTCAATTTAGACTAGCTTGTAACTTTAAGAGATAGACTGTGATCTAAGGATACAGATCATGCTTTCTAAGATAGATTATATCTTTATTGATTAGATATTAATTATAATATATTAAAAAGAATACCAGCTGTCAGATAAGAGATCAATTAAGATCCTAAGAATCCATCTCCTTACTTGCAACTTTTTTTTAATTAATTAGCTATTTATTTACTTTCTTAATTAATTTAAATATCTTTTAATTAATCAACTTTTAATTAATCATAATTACTTTTAATTTATAATTTAAATGTAATTAACATAATTTTTAAGAATACGATTCCGACTCATCCTATCTATATAGTAGTAAGTTAGGTTTTATTTTTGACTACCTATGATAGCGATTAACTTACTAAGACTCTTTAGACCATCTTTAATATCCATAAAGCTAGTAAACATTTTAGTTATAGATTCATCATGCTCTATTTTGACGAGTTCATATTTATGTACAAGCATGTTGATTTTTTATTTTTTAACTTGGTTAGTACCTTCATGAGTCACTTCTAATCTATCATATATTTCTTTAGTTGACATGCATGTTGAAATATGATTAAATTTATTTGCATCTAATGCATAATACAAAACATTCATGGCTTTAGCTTTGAGCTCAGCCATTTTCTTATCAACCTCATCTCATTTCTTTTTAGATTTAGTTGATTCTATACCATCAATCAATTTAGTAGGTGTGTGTGGTCCATTTACTATAATACTCCATATATCATAGTCGATTGTTTGAATGAAGATTTTCATCCAAGCTTTCCAATAGGTGTAGTTCGATCCATCAAAAAATAGAGGATGGTTTGTGCACTGCCCCTCAGCTAATGAAGCACCGACTTGAGTTACCATAGATCTTTGACTCTTGATGGTTAAATCAAGAAGGGATTAGAGCACCGAGCTCTGATACTACTTGTTGCATAGCTATGCAATCCAAGAAGGAGGATGAATTAGATTTTTAAAATTTTAAAGTTAATTACAAACTACAAAAATTATGAAAAGATAAGCAAGTAATGTAGAGTGGATGATTTAAGTAAAGTGAAGAAATATGAAGCAAGTATGCAAGAAAATGAAGAAATGAAGATAGAGAGCAAGTAAGCACACCACAAACAATCAAGATTTATAATGGTTCAGAGCCAACCTTACACTTACATCCACTTTCCAAGCTTCTTACTTAGAAATTCAAATCTACTAAATCTATTCAAAATGAATACAATATCGGTAACCTCCGAACCTAGCTAGAATACTTATTTACTGGCACTACAAGGAAATAGTGATTTTTCGATCGATTTTGTGATCAAATTTTTTGGTTGAAATTTATGATTAATTTTATGATAGAAATTTTTACGATTGATTTTATAATCAAAAATTTAAATATAAAAATAAATTTATAAAATATTAATTTTGCAAAATTTTATAATCGATTTTTTGACCAAATTTTTGATCATAAATTTTTCAACCAAAAAATCAATCAAAAAATCTTAAAATTATTTTTTAAAATTTAAAATAATTTTAAAAAAAATTTTGATTAATTTTTTGGTTGAAAAATTAATTTTTTTATCAAATTTTTCATCATAAATTTTTTGACTAAAAATTCAAATGAAAAATCTTAAAATTAATTTTTTAAAATTTAAAATAATTTTAAAAAAATTTTGATCAATTTTTTGATCAAAAAAATAATTTTTTCTAAATGAAATTTTGGTCACAAATTTTTTGACCAAAAAATTGATCAAAAAATCCTAATATTATTATTTAAAATTTAAAATAATTAAAAATTTTTGATCAATTTTTTAGTCAAAAAAATAATTTTTTATCAAATTTTTGATCATAAATTTTTCAACCAAAAAATTAGTTAAAAACTCTTAAAATTATTTTTTTTAATTTAAAATAATTTGAGAAATTTTTTGATCGATTTTTTAGTTGAAAAATTAATTTTTTTGATCAAATTTTTGGTCATAAATTTTTTGATCAAAAAATCAGTTAAAAAATACTAAAATTATTTTTTAAATTAAAAATAATTTAAAAATTTAGAGATCAATTTTTTGGTCAAAAAATTAATTTTTTTTGACCAATTTTTCAGTCTCAAATGTATTTTGCAACCAAATATAACTTTTTTCTCTTTTTTTTAAAATAGTATAATTTTAGAATTTAAAGCATATCTTCACCGTTCATTATCTAAATAATTATCATTAGTATATTATCATGAAAGACCAGCTTGATCTGATAGCCCTAGCTATGTCGATCAATAAAATTTGATTTCAATGATCACGAACGATCATATGATGATCTAATAGATAGAGACCATCATTGGATTTGAAAACTTACAATAATGATCTCGATAATATTTATAGCATAATATCAAAATTTTACTTCAATCGAATATCATTATCATGATCAATTTAGCACAGGATGATTTGAATCATTAAATAAAAAATGAGTGATCAAAAGGCTAAACGACATCCGATTATAAGATAATTTTTTAGATAAATAATCTTTGCTACTACTTTAATCATTTGTACGGTGATGATCATAAAATCCAAACTACATATATATAAACCATCGATGTTAAGCTGATCTTACAAAAGCATAAGTATAATTATCTAAGAACTTTAAGAATGAGTATCAAGAAATATAGTTTTAGATCGTTCATATATGCACGGTTTGAATTTAACAATCACTACCATAACAAACTTGTTGCAAAGATCATTTATCTAAAAAAAAATCATCTTATAATTGGATGCCATTGGGCCCTTTGATCACTCATTTTTTATTTAATAGTCCAAATCATCTCATGCTAAATTGACCATGATAATGATGTCCAACTGAAGTAAAATTTTGATAGTGTGCTATAAATATTATTAAGATCATCGTTGTAAGTTTTTGAATCCATCGATAGTCTCTATCTATCAGATCATCATACGATCATTCATGACCATCGAAATCAAATTTTATTGATCGACGTAGCTACGGCTTTCGGATCGAGCCAGTCTTTTATAATAATACTCGAATGATAATTATTTAGATAATGAACGGTGAAGATCGGTTTTAAATTCTAAAATTATACTATATTAAAAAAAATAAAAAAAAATTATATTTGGCTGCAAAATACATTTATGATTAAAAAATTGATAAAAAAAATTAATTTTTTAACCAAAAATTGCTTAAAAAATTCTTAAATTATTTTAAATTAAAAAAATAATTTTAGGATTTTTTTGATTTTTTGATTGAAAAATTTATGACCAAAAATTTGATCTAAAAAAATTAATTTTTCAATCAATTTTTTTTAAAATTATTTTAAATTTAAAGAAAATAATTTTAGGATTCTTCGATCAATTTTTTGGCTGCAAATTTTTTTAATTTTTTACAACCAAAAAATCGATCTTTAATTTAAACTTAAAAAAATTAATTGACACCTTTCTTTGGTGATTTATCTGGTTATTTTTTAAAAAAAGAAAAAAAAAACTTTATAAGCTCGACGCCCCTCCCCTAGCCCAGTCCTAGCCACCCCTAACCCCTATCTTATCCTCCCCAGCGATCGCCCCATGACAGGCCCCTCCACTCCCCGGTGATCACCCACGATGGCCTCCCCTCATCGGCCCAATGCGACTGCCCCCTTCCCCTCCCTGGTGATCGCTCACGACGGCCTTCCCTCGTTGGCCCACCATAACTGCCCCCTTCCCTCCTCGGTGACCGCCCACGACGGCCCCCCTCCCCTTCGGCCCCCCTTCCCTGTTCCCCTTCTCCTTGCCGCCACCTACCGCCGATCTCCACCATCGGGGGAATGAGGGCAGTGCAGGTGGCAAGGGGGTAGCGCGGGTGGTGCGAGTGGTCGGGGGTAGTGCGGGTGGCCAAGGGGCGGTGCGGGTGGCCAGGGGCAATGCGGGCGGTGCGGGTGGCTAGGGGGCAATGCGGTTGGTAAGGGGGAATGGGGGTAGCACGAGCGACCGACGGGTGGCTACGGGGCAGCGCGGGGGGTGGGGTGCGGAGGATCGGAGGGCGGCAGCGCTGGCGGATGAAGGCGGCGAGGGAGGATTCCATTGAAGGCACATGGGAGGAGGATGGAAAAAAAGTAATAAATAAAATATTAAAAATAAAATATTAAAAAATTATTAAAAAATATTAATAATTTATTATTTTATAAAAAATAAAATATATAAAAAGTAAAAATAATATAAATTTAAAATATAAAAAAATTAGCGATCAATTTTATGATCAATTTTTTTAAAAAATATTTTTTAAAAAATTTACGATCGAATTTTCGATCGATTATTATTTAAATTTTTAGTTTAATATTTTTTATTAATTTATCGATCCATTTTGTGATCAATTTTTTTAAAAAATATTTTTTAAAAAAATTACAATCAAATTTTTGATCGATTATTATTTAAATTTTTAGTTTAATTTTTTTCATTAATTTAGTGATCGATTTTGCGGTTGATTTTTTTTAGAAAAATATTTTTTAAAAAATTATGACTAAATTTTTGATCGATTATTATTTAAAATTTTAGTTTAATATTTTTAATTTAATATTTTTGATTAAAAAATCTATTAAAATTTTTTTTTAATTATTTTAAATTTTAGAAAAATAATTTTAGAATTTTTTGACTGATTTTTTGGTCGTAAATTTTTTTAAATTTTTTGCAATCAAAAAATCTGATCATAAATTTAAATTTCAAAAAATTTAATTGGCATCTTTTTTTTGATAATTTACCTGGTTATTTTTAAAAAAAGAAAAAATAACTTTATAAGCCTGGTGCCCCATCCGTAGCCTCGTCCTAGCCACCCCCGACCCCCTATTTTCCCCTCCTCGGCAATCATCGCGACGGCCCCCTCCCCTTCTCGGAGATCGTCTGGGATGGCCTCCCCTCGTCGGCCCACCATAATGGCCCCACCACCTCTCCCCGATTGTTGCCTGCGATGGCCTCCCCTCGTCGGCCTATCGCGATTGCCCCCTTCCCCTCCCCGACAACCGCCCACGATAGCCTCCCCTCACTAGCCCACCTCGACGTCCCCCATCCTCTCCCTGACATGCGACGCCCCCTCCTCTTTGGTCTCCACTTGCCAGTCTGCCCGCGATGGCCCCCATTCCCCTTCTCCTTGATGCCACCTACCGTCGATCTCCATCATCGGAGGGACGAGGGCGTGTGGATAGTTGGAGGACTGGGGTGCGGTGCCGGAGGCATGGAGTAGCGGCCGGAGGAGGAAGTGTGGTGCCGAAGGTGCAGAGTAGTGGCCCGGAGGTGGTGCGGATGACCGGGGCAGCGTGGGCGGTATGGGTGGTTGGGGCGGTGCGGGTGGCTAGGGGGCGGTGCGGGCGGTGCAGGAGGCCAAGGGCAGTGTGGGGGGCCATGGGCAGTGCAGGCGGGGGTGGTGCGGGTGGCCGAGAAGCGGTGCAGGCGGTGCATGTGGCCGAGGGGCAGGGTGGACGGCCAGGGGTGGTGCGCGTGGCTCAAGGGCAGCACAGGCGACCGACGATTGACCAGGGTGCAACGCAGGGGGTCGGGTGCGGGGGACCGGAGGGCAATGGCATTGGCAGATGAGGGCGACGAGGGAGGATTTTGCTGAAGGCGCATGGAAGGAGGACGAAAAAAAAGTAATAAATAAAATATTAAAATTAAAATATTAAAAAAATTTAAAAATATTAATAATTTATTATTTTATAAAAAATAAAATACATAAAAATGAAAATAATATAAATTTAAAATATAAAAAAATTAGCAATCAATTTTACGATAGATTTTTTTTAAAAAAATATTTTTTAAAAATTTGCAATCAAATTTTTAATCAATTTTATTTAAATTTTTAGTTTAATATTTTTTTATTAATTTAGCGATCAATTTTATGATCAATTTTTTTAAAAAAATATTTTTTGAAAAATTTATAATCAAATTTTTGATCGATTATTATTTAAATTTTTAGTTTAATATTTTTTCATTATTTTAGCGATCAATTTTACAATCAATTTTTTTTTAAAATAAATTTTTTAAAAAATTTAGGATCAAATTTTTGATCAATTATTATTTAAATTTTTAGTTTAATATTTTTTAATTAATTTAGTGATCGATTTTATGATTAATTTTTTAAAAAAATATTTTTCAAAAAATTTATGATCAAATTTCCAATCGATTCTTATTTAAAATTTTAGTTTAATATTTTTTAATTAATTTAGCGATCAATTTTGCTATTAATTTTTTTAAAAAAATATTTTTCAAAAAAATTACAATCAAATTTTAGACCAATTCTTATTTAAATTTTTAGTTTAACATTATTTTAATTAATTTAACAATCAATTTGTTTAAAAAAAATATTTTTTAAAAAATTTATGATCAAATTTTTGATTGATTTAAAAATTAAAAAATTATAAATTTTTCTTTTTAGAAATTAGAAACTATTTTTTTATAAATTTTTAATTTTTAAAAATTTGGTTATTTATTTTTTTATATTTTTTTAGAAATTAGCCATTGATTTTTGGTTGGAAAATCGATCGTAAGTTTTTAATTTTTTTAATTTTAATATTTTTTTGGTCGATAAATCAGTTGCTAGATTTTGCGATCAAAAAATATTTTCAACCAGCCTTTTTGCAACCAAAAATTTTTTATCGCAAAATTGATCGCTAATTTTAGTGATCGATTTTTATTTTTAGCGATTAATTTTTTGGTCGCTAAACTCTTATTTTCTTATAGTGTGGATACAAGCCAATTCAATACGCTCCGATTCAAGGTTCTGATTAATCTTTCTAAGTTTTGGAACCTCCAAAACTTAAAACAAGACAATAAAAATAGAGTATAAGAGTTAAGACAATGAAATACAAGATTAACCCCTTTAATGGGCATAATAGAACTTTAAATGCACTTTACATAAGAAGGAAAGATGCTTTTTAGATTTCTCTCTGAGTGGATGAAGACTTGAATGAACTTTGGAGAGGTGGTTGAGCTTGAATTGAATGCTTCTTTTGCTAGAAGAGGGTTTTTCACTAGGGCCGAGTATTTGCTTGATTTTTCTTAAATTTTTTCTTCTTTTGAAAGCTTTTATATTTTCATTAAGTACTAGAGAGTGAATAGTACCCATTTGTAACTGTTGGAGAGTCATAATTGAGCATTAAATGTAGCTAAGATGGACTGAAAAACTAGCCATTATAGAACTTTTCATTGTAGGGATCGATCTTAGGGTCGACCTCTATGGCAAATAATAGAAAATGCAATGTTCTATATTTTTTACCTACAAAATAGTAGAGGTCAACCCTGGGGTCGACTCCTGGCTTAGGAGTCAATCCTAGGATCATCTCCTTTGAGTGTGCCGGCCAAAAATCAGCATGCCCATCAGCCCTTTTTAGCAGGGGTCGATCATTTTACTCAAACTTGATTTTCTTTCAATTTTAATATCCAAAAATCATGAAATTACCTCCAAAAAATCAAAATTCCTCTCTACTTGCTCATGAGGCTTTCAAAATATTTTTTCTTAATCTCCAACTTAGTGAAATTATGATTTTGTGCTTCTTCAACTTTCTTAAATAAACTTGAAAATTCTTGTGAAATCTGAAATGCATAATTGATCTTTTTTCAAGCCAAAAGTTATTAGTACTCTCCTCAAATATTTTGTATAGTCATCAAAATCAATTCTTGGAGCAATAGAAACTTTAACATTTGAGTATGAAACTTTAACATTAAGTATGAAACTTTAACATTTGCTTATACCAATACATGCACAACATGTTATACTACTCCCCCTTTTTGACATCATCAAGGAGGGAAAAGGAAAGTAGAAAAAAATTGATTTAAAACTTAAGCCAAAGACTGCATAAGTAAAACATGTTATACTCCCCCTAAAGGTTTTAAGCTTGTAGAAATTGCATAAGTAAAAAACAAGAATGATATACAGCCCAAAAAATTATGGGATACGATGGATACCACAATTACAAGCCAAATTATAAGCAATAAAGGATAGAATATGTCACAAAAGATATGATTCATAATTCATAGAACGAACTGTCATACACACACACACAGATATATATATACATACATACATACATACATACATACATACATACATACATACATATATATATATATATATATTACTTAAGAGTTACAAGAATAACTAGTCAAAATATATTACCATCCAAAATATCAAGTATCATAAGTCACAGGCCATCAATAAATACAAAAGTCATGGATAATCAAGAAATACAACATCCGTGAACAACCAAAAAATACATTGGCCTTAAGCTATATCCTAAATACATAAGGCTAACTCATCAAGATCTAGTAGAGGAGTGGCTGGATCTACCAGAGCTAGAGTCAGAGGAAGAGTCGGTGATATGTTGTGGAGTATCAAGGGTATAGCTATAAGCTCGACTCCAACCACATCTGCCACGACCTTGGGTAGAAGTATTGGCATGAGCAGGTAGATGAGAGGGCCCGATAGCCTGGGAAGACTAGGTCAAAAGGATGAGTCAGATCAAATCACGTTGCCCTAAAGCTCTCGAAAAGGACTACATCAAAGAGCGAATCCCAGCTGCAATAGCCTCTCCCAATCCTTTGATCTTCTTTCTCATAGCTGCAATCCCCGACTTCATAAAACCTTGAAGCTCGTAGCTTCAGCTAACAAATCTATGTTCTGAGTGGGATCTCTCGAATCTTGGCCAGCAGGAAAAGAAAAACTCCTGACCTCTCTCTCCAAATCAGCAACTCTGAAACTGAGTGTAGTCATGGTTTGAACTAAGTGCTCGAGTGTCACACTCATACCGGAGAAAACTATGGTAATGTGAGGAATGATAGAGTGGTCATAAGAAGGTGCCAAGAAAGGGCTCTCCTCTTGTGTAGTCCCTCTGGCTGACAAGATGATGCTGGCAACCTCCGGTGCAAAAGAGTGAAGCTGGTCATCAGCTAGTCTGATAGTCGAATGTCAGTGACAATACTCAGATAGTGGCTGAGAAGAGGTGTCTCCAACTACCTCCGAAGGACCTTCCTCATGATCAGAGACAAACTATATGTTTGGAGAAGCTCTAAGATCATGGGATGGTGAAGATGGTCCTTCCTCCTCAGGTCTATTCTCCTTCTCCTCAGCTATATCTACACCCTTAGTCCAACGATAACCTACCTTGGTATAACCCATACGATGTAAGGAGTTGGCATTGTAGGTGTCTATGTGGGCAAGGTAGGTAGCAGCCTCTCTCACAAAATCTATCCCAAGGCTTCTAAAAATTCTAGTGAGTGCCATGCTATATGGTAAAGATGCTTTCATTCTGTTCACTGCCTCACTCATGGCATCAAATAATAAGGCTAGCAAATTCATAGGAATTTCACACACTATATGGTGCATAATATAAAGATCCCTACTACATACAAAGTCAAATCTACTAGCTTTAGGAAAAAAGATAGTGCAAATAATGTGGTGAAGTACTGTCATTTTCATACTAAGATCCTTGCTAGCATCTAATTTTTCAATTTCATTGACATCATCTCTTTGCAAAATTGATTTCAAACGTTCATCCTCCTTGTTTAGCAATCTTTCAAATGTAGAACCTTCATAGGGTAAGTGGATAAGGAAACCAAGCTGCTATGCATCAAACTCCACCTCTATATCTTTTACTAATGATCTTACCCTCCCATCATAAAACATAAAATTCTTATAGAACTCTCTGACCAAGTCAATATAAATTATTTCTCCCATTGTACAGAAAGAATGCCATCCTAAAGATTTGATCTTTTTTCCAAATGAAAAACCATCTTTTTCTAGAAATCAAAAATTAATATTTCTACCAAGAGAGATTTTTCTTCCAAAAAGGGGTTTCTTACTTGGTGTCACATGAGAAGTGGAGGGTGTCGAAATCGGTGCGGGATCAGGTATTGGAGCAACTCTCTTCCTTCTCTACTCTTCTTCAAGGCCGTGGGTGAATTTGCGTCGTTGAGGAAGCTTCATTCAAGGAGGCATTGTCGAGTAGAGGTAGGGGAATCAAGATAATGAAGGAAAGGAATGGAGAAGGTTGAATGATATGAAGGATTTATCAAAGAAGATGGATTTTGCCAAGAAAAAAGGAATTCGATTAGAGATTAGGGCTTGCGATAGATCCAAGGATAGAGCAGAAAGGATCAAAATAAAAAAGAGATGGGAGAAGGAACTGTTGGGAGATCGTTTTTAGAGAGGTTTGAAACGGTTTAGAAGAAATTTATGGTGAGATTCAAGCATGAAGGGTTTGGCGGGAGAAGAGAAGAAACCACCTAAGTGAGCGAAAAGAAAAGGATCGACCTATGGGAAGAAAGGAGGATGAATAGGGCTCATTTTCTTTTAAGGCAGAAGAAAATGATGAAAACACTTAAGGGGCGTCCCTTGGGTCGTCCCTTTTTGCATGGGGCATCCTATTCAATTCAAAAAATCAATTTTACTTCTTTTTTAATAGAACAAAGGCTTAAGAGTGAAAACCAAGAAATTTTTATGAAAGGAAGAAAGAGGTTTATGTCTCAAAAGATTATTCATAGGATGTTTGGAGGAAAAACAACTAGAGATCTCTAAGCATGTGGATCCAAGATTCCTAGATTCCTTCTAATTTCATAAAATTTATCTTCATTTAAAGGTTTTATGAAGATTTTCGCTAATTATTTTTTAGAGCAAACAAAGTCAATCAATATATCATTATTTTGTACATGCACTCTTACAAAATGGTGTTTTATTTTAATGTGTTTTGACCTAGAGTGTTGAATTAAATTTTTAGTTAGATCAATGGCACTAGTATTATCACATCTTATGGGAATCACTACTACAAAAAAAGGCTACGACAGCGGTTACGAACCACTGCCGTAGCCCAAAAAACCACTATCATAGGCTATGACAGCAGTTTTTTAACCGCTGCTACTACGGCCATCGTCGTAGCTCTATGGTAGTGGTTGTTGTAGTGGTTGTTTGAACCACTACTATAGATAGCCTATTACAGTGATTTATAAATTGCTGTAATAGGTCGACCTATAGGAACGGTTATGTAACCACTGTCATAGTTAATCTATAGCAGCAGTTACATAACCGCTGCCATACGTAATCTATAGCAGAGATTATAGGTCTAATGCAGTGGTTAGCACCATTTGCACCAAGAACCTATGGCAGCGGTTATAAAATCGCTATCGTAGATCTTGAATAATTAAAAAAATAAAATTTTTATTTTTTATATATTTTACCAGATAAATATAGATATATAACATAAAAAAATATAATAAACATAAAAATTATTCTAAAATGCTAAAATTTTATTACCAAATAAAATTTATTATAATATTTTTTTAAAAAAAATAAAATACATCAAAAGTTTTCTAAATCTACATTATCATTATCGTCACTGAGAGCCAGAGCCGAAGTCAGAGCTAGAGTCGGAATGCAAGCCAACATATCTTCAAAGCCCATGACTTCAAAATGTGCACTGAGCATCAACATCATATCTCTCACGATGCCCTCCAGATGAGATGCGCGCTCCTCAGCCCGATCTGCCCATGTCGCAGCATGATCTGCCCGTGCCAATGCCTCCTCAAGCTCCTCCCGGCTGACGATACTGAAAGTCTATGAGGAAATGCTTGCCTTAGACTAGTAGCTCATCAGCATGTGTCCGGACCTGCATCGGAGCCTCTCAAAGTACTCAGGCCTCAAGACTTGTGACAGATGGTCATGTGGCCCAAAGGTTTCCAGGCCCTCGCTAGTGAGCACATCTAACTGAACCTGTAATTATAAATTAAAATAAAATTTTATAAAAAATGCTATAATACTAATCATATATACTAATATATTTAATAATTATAAAAATATGTCCGATCGCGGTGTTCATCGGTCTGCCCGTCTTATCCTTATGGCTGGATCGGAAGATCTCGCTATAGCTAGACATCACTCCATCTCTCATCAGCTATAACAAAGAATAAATTTATCAAAAAGATAATAAAAAATATGAATTTAATTTATTTAATAAGATTTAGAATTAATTACCTTTCTATGCATACGACTGGCCATAGACTCACGGCCTAGAGTGTGCGTATACTCCTGGACTGCATGGTTCTTCCAATTCTGACGGAAGGTAGCCTAACAAGTATTTAAATAAATAATAAATATTTAAAAAATATTTAAATAAAAATTTAAGTATATTAAAAAATTTAAAAGTTAGAAATTTTATCTCAAACTCCTGGCTCCTCTAGTGTCTAACCATTCTCTTCCACTGACTCGAAGGACAGTCCTGTATCTAGGGAACAAGTTTCTTCGAAGAGTCTCATTGGTGCTCGAACCATCCTCTGTGGAGCTTGATCTTGTAACCCTAGTACAACTCTCCGATCTTCTTCAGTCGGGCATCTCGAGCCCTCTCATGATTGGGGAAGTCGTACCTTCTCTGCATAAATTTATCAAAAATCATTTACAAAATTATTCTAATCAAACATATATAATGTAAACATATAAAATGCATAAATATAACTCAGATGCATGTACTTATCCATATCTCCTTCCATACCCGATCCCTGATGGCAGCATCCATCAAATGTCAGTCTCTGGACTCTACGGGAATAATGTTTGACCATCTCACAAGACTCCAAAAAAGGAATGCATCTCCCACACGGTCTCCCCTACTAGCCTCCCCTCCGCATCGTAATAGACCATCACCTGATGCTGGCGATTCCACACGTGTGCCATACATGTGGGATCGTAAAATATCCAACTGGATGATGCACCTGCAATGCAAATACGTTATGCAAATATAAAAGTGTACAAATACTATATAAAAAAATAAAGTTATGCTAATATAATAAAAATGTACACTCAGATGCCTGCGTAGTAGCATGTGCCTCAGATATGGACGATGGTAGAGGCTCAACTGTCGGTAGAGTAGATGCCGCTGGTGGAGTAGATGTCGATGGTGGAGGTTCCTGAGCAGTCGATGCCGAGATGGATGGAGTATGCTCCGACTGCTCCTCGAATGCTGAACTGCGCGTAACCTGCCAAGGGGCAGGGGTGAAAGCTAGATGGCATTTTGGTGCCATCATGACCTGCAACGTTAATGAATATTAATTAATATAATATGTTAAATAATAATATTAGTATAGCATCAATAAATAGTCTCTAATATGTACACTAATCAATTGATGGGTCTATCATTATGCAATGTAATAAACAAAAGCAACATGATATAAACATCCAGAAAATGTTATGCAATAAATTCTACAACATGAATTACATTCATAAATAATTAAGGATGAACAATATTTGTAGATTTGATCTCTTGCATGAACCTTGGTGTTAATCCAGAAACCTGAAAGAAGAACAAAGTAGATGATGGTGGCACCTTAGGGCTTAAAGTTGAAATCTTAGAGAGACATATCAAATTTTATTTGCTCGAAAGCTGAGCCGACTCTGTGCCAGAGACAACTAGCTCCGTGTTTGAGATATCTAGCTAGGGACCTCCCCCAACTGGCTCAATCATGGCCTGAGTTGGCTCGGCTGCGTATCCGAGCTGACTCGATTGTGTGCCATCCCCTCGATTACTCCCTCTCTCCCTCTCTCGATCTTTCTCATCGGCGATGGTGGCGAGACCGAACCCCTCCCTCCCACTTTTCCATCTCTCGATCTTCCTCTCTCTCTCTCTCGATCTCCCTCATCGATGAGGTCGAACCCCATCCCTCCCTCTCTCACTCTCTCGATCTTCCTCTTCAGTAAGGCCGAACCCCATCCCTCCCAGTGATGCTGCGAGGTTGGACCCCCTCCCTCCCTCTCTCGATCTCCCACTCTCCCTCTCTCGATCTCCCTCGCCAGTGAGGCTGGACCCCCTCCCTCCCAATGATGGCGGCGAGACTGGATCCCTTCCTCTCTCAAGTACAGACCCATCGGATATTCGGATTTGGATCTGGTACCAGTAATTAAAATTAGGTTTGGATCTGAATATCCAGGTTTCGATCCAAACCCAACCCATTGACAAATCTAGTCCACAGCCGCCGACATGGCATGGCCTAAGGCTACCACCACGGCACGGTCCAAAAACTATGGCATATAGATAATTATAATATTTATAATAAATATTTATAATATTTATTATAAGCATTCTATAAATTATTATAAATATACATGATTAATAAATAATACTATAAAATTAAAAAAATTATATCTATGGCTATAGAGAGCGGGTCGCACCGAAAGCTCCAAGGGTTGCTGGCGATGATGCTAGAGGAGGATGATGGCACTAGAGGTAACTTGCAAAATAAAAGCAAGATAGTGAGATAGAGAAGAGAGAAAAAGAGAAAAGAGAGAGAGAGTAGGGGCGACCGGGATGGGGGGCTAGGGGAAGGGGGCATAGTGACGTGGAGGCCGAAGGAGGCTTTGCACTCGGTCGGGGAGGGTCAGAATGGTGGTGTTGTGTGGTGGGGTGGGGTTTCGCGGGGCCGAAGGAGGGTGGAGGGGGGCTTGCCGGAAGGGGGGTTTGGTTTCACACCGGGGCTAGAGGAGGATAGAGTGTGGGGGAGGGATTTCACAGGGGGCCAGCGGAGGGTCGAGGGTGGATGGGGGTTCGCCGGAGGGGAGTTTCATAGGAGGCCGAGGAGGGTCGGATGGGGGTTCGTCGGAGGGGGGATTCGCTGGAGACCAAGGGAGGGTCGGATGGGAGGGGGTGGGGTTTTGTAGGGGGTCGGGCGAGGGTGGAGGGGGATTCATCGGAGAGGGATTTCATGGAGGGCCGAGGAGGGTCAGATAGGGGTTCGCCAGAGGAGGGGATTTCGCTGAGGGCCAAGGGAGGGTCGGATGGAGGGGAGGGGGGACAGGTGGGGGGCAGTCGGGGATGGAGGTGTCGGATGGGGAGGGGGAAGGAGGGGCGATGCTGGCCAGGGGGAAAGGAGGGGTGACGTCGATTGGGGTGAAGGAGCCTCATCGACGACAAAGAGGACGAAGAGAGAGAGATCGAGCGTGCACGGAAGAAAAAAAAGATTTAAAAATTTTTAACCTAATCTATAGCAACGGTTATCAAACCACTGTCATAAATCTATGGCAGCATTTATCCAAAACCGCTGCCATAGATCTATGGTAGCTGTTCTATAACCACTGCTGTAGATCTATGATAGCAGTTTTTGATAACCACTGTCACAGATTGAAAATAATTTTTTTCTTATTTTTTTTAAAATTTTATATAATTTTAAAATTTAATGCCCATCTTTACCATTCATTATCTAAATAATTATCATTAGAATGTTATCGCAGAAGGTCACCTCGATCTAATAATCCTAGCTTCATCGATCAAAAAAATTTGATTTCGATGATCACGAACGATAATATGATGATCTAATAGATGGAGATCTTCGATGGGTCCAAAATCCTGCAACGATGATCTCAATGATATTTATAACATACTATTAAAGTTTTACTTCAATCGGATATCATTATCATGGTCAATTTAGTATGAAATAATTTTGATCGTTAAATTAAAAATAAGCGATCAAAGGGTTAAACGGCATCTGATTATGAGATAATTTTTTAGTTAAATGATCTTTGTTATAATTTTAAATATTTTATATGATGATGATAGTAAAATTTAAATTATTTTCGTATAAACTATTCATGTTAAGTAGATATTGCAAAAGCACGAGCATAACAACTAGTGAAGTTTCAAAATGGTTATCGGAAGACATATAGTTTTAGATCGTTCTTCATCTCACGAGTTAAATTTTATAATTACCACCATAAAAATAATTAAAGTAGTAGCCAAGATCATTTATAAAAAAAATTATCTCATAATCGGACACCATTTGGTCCTTTGATTACTCATTTATCATTTAACGGTCGAAACTAACCTATACTAAATTGACCAAGATAACGATATCCGATTAAAGTAAAACTTTGATAGTATACTACAAATATTACCAAAATCATCGTTGCAGATTTTTGGATCTATTGGAGGTCTCCATCTATCAGATCATCGCATCATCGTTCATGGTCGTCGAAATCGAATTTTTCTGATCGACGAAGCTAGGGCCATCGAATCGAGGCGATCTTTTGCGACGACACTCTAATGATAATTATTTAGATAATGAATGGTGAAGATGGATATTAAAATTTAAAATTATATAATAGTTAAAATATATATATATGGCAGTGGTTACAATTAACTGCTGCCATAAATCAGATTGTAGCAGCGGTTCCTACTAACCACTATTATAGGTCTGACTTATGGCAGTGGTTACAATGAACCACTGCTATAGGTCGATTTATTATAGTAATTTTTTATAACCACTACTATAGATCCGATCTGCGGCAGCGGTTTTTTGTAACCGCTGCTATATGTCGGACCTATAGCAGTAGTTACAAAAATCGTTGCCATAGGTCTGACCTATCACAACGGTTTCAAAAATCACTGCCATAGTATGACTGCCATAGGCCATTTTTGTAGTAGTGAATGTTATTAAGTTTTTTACCAAAATCTTTGAGTTATTACTTAATCCATAAGATTTGAGCACAACAACTTCCAACTGCAATATATTTGGCCTTGGTCATAGATAATGCCACCAAATTTTGTTTCTTGCTAAACTAAGAGATTTACTTGAAGAAATTGATAAATTCCACTAGTACTTTTTCTATCTAACTTATATCCTGCAAAGTCTACATCTGAGTATCCTGTTAAATTTATGGATGATTGATTGAAAAATCATAAGCCTAAAGTTTGAGTTTCATTTAAATATTTCAAGAATCTTTTAATAGCATTTAAGTATGATTCTTTAGGATTGGATTGAAATCTTACATACATACAAACACTGAACATGATATCAGGCCTATTAGCAGTAAGATATAGCAAGCATCCTATCATGCCTCTATAAAGCTTTAAATCAATACTCTTACTATTTTCATCTTTGTCAAGCTTGCATGAAAGGCTTATAGGTGTGCCAATGCTTTCAGAGGTCTCTATCCCAAATTATTTTAATAATTCTTTTATGTATTTGCTTTGGTAAATGAAGATTCCTTCTTTAGACTGTTTAATTTGGAGTCCGAGGAAGAAAGTGATTCTTCTATCATGCTCATCTCAAACTTTTCCTGTATGAGCTTGGCACAAGATTTCATTAGTGGATCCAAAAATGATATCATCAACATATATTTGTATCACTAGAATATCATCAATCTTTTTTTTTATTGAAAGTGTTGTATCTACTTTTTCTCTTAAAAAGCCATTTTTTAGTAAAGATTTACTTAATCTATCATACCAAGCTCTAGAAGCTTGCTTTAAACCATATAAGACTTTGTTTAATTTGAAAACATGATTTGGAAAAGTATGATTTTCAAAATTATGGGGATATTTTGCATATACTTCTTTCACAATAAAAACATTTAGAAAAGTACTTTTTACTTTTATTTGAAATAATTTGAAGTTCATAAAATATGCATATGCAACCAAGAGTTTTATAGCTTCTAATCTAGCAATGGATGCAAAAATCTCATGAAAATCAATTCCTTCTTGTTGATTATATCTTTTCTAGTCTGACTTTGTTTCTAATAACATTTTTATTTTCATCAAATTGATTTCTAAACACCTATTTAGTTCCAATTATAGGATGATCTTTTGGTTTATCAACTAGGATCCATACATTGTTTCTTTCAAATTAATTAAATTCTTCTTGCATTGCATTTATCCAATTATTATTTTTCTCAACTTCATCAATAGTTTTTGATTCAAAATGAGAGATAAAAGTAAAATAATTATTTACATTTCTAAGTGAGGATTGAGCTCTTATCCCATGTGTAGGATCATCAATGATAAGTTCTTTGGGGTGATTGTGAACATACCTCCACTCTTTTGAAAGGTCATTTATACCTTGGGATTGTTCTTGTTGATCTTATTGTTCCTCATATTTATCCTCATTTTTGTCTTCATGTTTCTTTCCATTTTGGATTGTTGATTTCTTTATTGTGAGCTTATTCATGCTTTCACTAATTTGACCTACAACATCAATACCATCTCTCTTCCTTGATGGAAGATCATTAATCTCATCAAAAATAATATGTATTGATTCTTCTACAACTAAGATCCTTTTATTAAATATTCTAAAAGTTTTACTAGAAGTAGAGTAACCAAGAAAAATTACTTCATCGGATTTAGCATCAAATTTTTTAAACTTATCTTTACCATTATTTAATACAAAACATCGACAATCAAAAATATGAAGATATGCAATGTTGGATTTTCTTCCTTTCCAAAGTTTATAAGATGTTTTCTTTAAAATTAGTCTAATTAGAGCACGATTTGAAATGTAGCATACTGTATTAATTATCTTCGCCTAAAAATATTTTGAAAGATGGCTTTCACATGGTATGGTATAAGTCATTTCTTCAAGTGTTCTATTTTTTTTTTTCTACTATCCCATTTTATTGGAATATTGTAGGTGCAGAAAAGTTATTATCAATATCTTTTTTATCATAAAATTTTTTAAAATCATGATTTTTAAACTCGAAGCCATGATCACTATGAATTTTGAGAATTGGAAGATCTTTTTCATTTAAAACTTTTCGATAAAACTTGGTAAAAGTTGAAAAAGATTCAACCTTTGATGCTAAAAATAAAATTCATATAAATCGAGAGAAATCATCAATAATCATAAAATCGTATCTTTTTCAACCTAACCTTGTAGTACTAGAGGATCCAAATAAATATATATGTAGCCTAGAAGTTAAAATAATATTTTTATTTTTGAATGAAACTCTAGTTTGTTTTTTCAATTGACATGCATCACATATTTTATCCTTTTCAAGATTTAGCTTAGGTAGTCCAACAACTAAATCCTTTTTGATGACTTTAAAAAGAGAGTGCATATTAATGTGTGCGAGCCTACGGTGCCAAAGCCAACTAGTCTCATTAATCTTGGCATTAATAGCTACTAGGCATTGCATGTTTTGTAAAAATAAATCATTCAAATATACCATGTAAACATTACCATGCCTATATCCAATGAATCTTATGCCATCATTATTGGGACTAGTTACAATGCACAAGGTAGATTCAAATATAACTTTAAAATTCTTATCACATAATTGATTAATGCTTAAAAGATTATGCTTAAGGCCATCTACTAGAAAAATATTTTTAATAAAAGTGGAAAGAGTGATACCAATGTTACCTACTTCAATGATCTTCTGATAAGTATAATAAATTTATTAATAAAAATATTAATTTATTAATTAAATTATATTTATTTTTAAAAATTAATATTTTAATTAATCTAATATAGTAAATATATTCATCAATAAAAAGAGCTTATTTTTTTGGTTAAAATAAAATAAATTTGGAGCAAATCCGATAAAAAATAAATCTGATACAAAGATTTAAAGGAAATAAGAAAATAAAATAAAATAAAATAAAATATAAAAAAAACTAGTTTAACCAGCTGGTTCGACTGAACATGGCCTAGTTTGCCTGCGGCCCGATCCACTAGCAGCACCTAGGCCCGGTCCGTCTGCACTCCCTTCAGCAAAGCCTGCACGCAAATGATTCAAGCTCAGCCCGCACATGAAAGAGCCCAACGCGCCCCTTGACCCATTCTCCCACCTAGCTTGACGTCACCATGATGTCAAAAACCAAGCGGTCCATTGTGGATAGCTATAGTATTCGGTCCATCATGGACCCTTTATAGGTCTACGGCAAAAAAATGTGGCTCATGGGGTACTTTCATAATTTCAAGTGATGTGGCACTCGCTGATTCACTATAGTCTTCATAGATGCCTGATCCACATGGTTCACAGCATAGTAATTTCATGATCTAATGGCTACGGTGGTTCCCAATCAAGATTGGACAAAAGGGTTAATTCTTGCTTTGATTCAAATAGCTGAGCGATCCACTGTGCCATCCGATGGTCTCGAGCAATCTAGAAGATGATCCAATGGTTAGATCTCTTCCAAACTTTGATCCAACAGCTGATGCAAGCTCTTGATGCTGATTCACATGCCCAGAGCATGATCTGACAGCCCAAATTTTCTAGATCAATAGGATTGGATGGTTAGAACTTATTCTGATTGTAATTGGGCTGATTAACGAGCCTTTTTGATATTTTTTGAAGCATCGGATTACTATTTGATGGCCAAAATTTGCAGAATCTTTGATCCAGCGATTCTCACTTGAATTTTTTAATGAATATGGATCAATACACTACTTTTAGTCCCATACTATCTAATAGAAGAAGTTTCAGTCCTCCAACAGCTATTTAAGAATCCTAGGACTCCAGAGTTTAAGCATCCCATCAAGATGAAGCCATGGTATAAGGTGGAAGCCAACTTTTAGTTGAAGGTTGCTTCGAGGTAGACGGTGCTGAGAGGAAGAGCCAGACTTCTACGCCATCTCTACGTCGATGCTGATCTGAGATTAAGATTTTGTTCTAATTTTTATTTTTTTCTCTTTTCTTTTTAGCTATTATATTTAAATTCTAAATTTTAATTTTAAATATAAAATTTATTTTCTTGCTCTTTAAATTTTAGTTATTTTTTGCTCTTTAAATTCTACTTCTTTAATTTAAATTGCTCTTTAATTTCATTGCAAGTAGATGCTAAGATCTAAATAGTAGATTTTAGTACCAAGTTAATTTTTCTATAATATTTAAATTTTATTTTTTATTTTTAATTTATTTTTTGACTTTAAAACTCTTTTTTTAATAAAAATCAAAGAATTTAAAATTAAATTACTACCATTTTATGGATTCGACCCAACTCATTACTGTCTATGTGATCTTAATCATTTTAAAGAAGTCAAAATTAAACTAATAATTTTGGTATTTTAACGGTGATATCGTGATCTATCAAATTTTTGGAGTCATTGCTAGAGAGGCATAAAAATTAAAATTTTTGATCTCTTTCATTTTTCTTTTATTATTGTTTACTAATTTTTTTTATTTATTTTGCAGAAAGAAGAGAGAAAAAGAATAAAAAGATTAGGGCAAAGAGGAATCTTTCAATCCTATTTGGTGAAATCAATCCTAAATCCTAAATCTCTTTTTTTATTTTTTTATTTTATTTTTAAATTAATTAAAAAATTATCCACTTAAATCTAATTGAAAATCTCATGACAAGAGTAGAAATCCTAATTACTTAGAGCATTCATCATATTAAATTTATTTTTTTCTTTCTTGGTGATTGCTGGAGATAAGGTAAGTCTCTCAAGTCTAATCAGTTGCATGCATCTAATTTAATTGCATAAAACCCCTTGTCTAAAAGTGATTGTGCATATTCATTTTAAAATCAATTTAAGGGCATAACCCATTAAACAAGATAAGATAAAAATTTGATCATCCTTTCTTAGCTCACAACCAACCAACTAGCATCTGCATAACCTAAGTCTTTAATTTAAAATCAATTAGACATTGGCTTTAGAAACTCAAGCTCAATAGGACAAGAAACTCTAAGAGTTGGATCGGATTAAGATTAATTAATTTAACTAATATCTAAAGAAAGTAGTTTAGGGATCATGTCTCGAAGGAAGATGGTTACTTAATTGATTCCATTAGTTTACCTGACCAAGATAATTGATGTCTAAGATAAGCAACGAGGGACTTTCACCAACCTTACACTTACCTGATCAGTTGATTGGCTGATTCTCTACTTGGAGGGCTTGAAAGTAACCTTGACAGTTAGGAGCTATCTAGATCTAGGATCATTCTTAGTCAGGATTGTTTGCCTAACTTGTTTGCTAATTAACATCAAACATAAATATAATTAATTCTTCTCTATCGTTTCTAGATTTAGGACTCCTTAGGACTCTTCCTTAGAACCCTCTTCTTTCTATTCTATTTTCTTCTCTTAAAAAAATATAAAAAGTAAAATAAATAATAAATATATATATATATAAAGAAAAAATTTTGAATCACATATTAGGGTTGCACTAGTATATGCACGGTAGGAGGTCACTATTACATGACCCAATTAAACCAAATCCCAAAATTGAATGGCTGATTCATATAAAATTAGTTAATCAAATGGCTAGAAATCTTGGAGAACCACCTAGGCAGATGAAGGAATACTTTATTTTTTTCACCTATAATCCATCAACTTGTATCCAATTACCTAATATCCCTGCTAGCCATTATGAAATCAAGTCGACTATAATTCAAATGCTCCCATCCTTCTATGGGAACACCAACGAAGATCCTTACAAGCATGTGGATGAATTCCTAGAAATCTGCTCTATGATAAAAATCTAGAATTTTTTTGATGATGCCCTTAGACTGACCTTGTTTTCTTTCTCATTAAAAGATAAAGTTAAGTACTGGCTTAGCACAATAAGAAGATCAATCCAAACATGAGCAGAGATGCAATATGAATTTTTTAAAAAATTTTATCCCATAGGTCAAACCAACAGCATAAGATGAGCTATCACTAGATTTGCTTAGCTTTCAGAAAAACAAATTCATTCTTAAAAAATGTCCACACCATATAGTCTATCTAAATGGTAGATCGTTCAAGCTTTCTATGAGAGTTTAGGTAACCAATATAAACAAATGGTCGATGCATCCTGTGGAGGTACATTCATGAGCAAAAGGAGGATGAAGCTTATACCTTATTTAAAACTCTAAGTGAAATTTGATTAACCATGCTTCATTATCCTATTATGAAAGATCAATTTCTCATCAAAAATGAGCAAGAATGTATGAGATCAAACATCCAAAATCAAGTTCTAAAGTTGACATGAACCTAATAGATAAAGTCGACCTTATTGCCCAAAAATTAGATCAATTTCTAAATCTAGGTCAACAAACTCCTGCACAATACACACCACCTTCTAATTATTTTTTATTTATGCTAGCCCAACCCATCATGTGAGTGAATGTCCCATGGCTGCATAGTTTTCACCTTTTATCCAAGAACAAGTTCAAGCTACTCAAGGCTACTCCAAATCGGTCAATGACCCATTTTCAAATATATATAACCTTGGTTGAAAAAACCATCCTAATTTTTGTTAGAAATCACAACAAACTTCGGCTCAAATCCAAACTCCACCAATATAAAATTATCAAAATAGGCTCCAATACCAAAACTATGCCTATAACAGAGATCAGTCTAGTCAGCCTTTTCATCCATTATATTATAATCAGTCCTCATACCCACCTTCTCAACAGACTAATCTAGCTGACGATAGATTTAATTAGTTCCAACAATTAATCCTATCTCAACAATAATCAATTCTGACTTAATAATAATCCATCGCCAGGCTACAAGCTTAAATAGAATAATTAGTTGAGTCTAGCATGAGGAGAGAATCAGATAAATTACCAAATCAACCGATTACAAATCCTAAAAATAACCCATCTAATATCCATCAACCACCTGGATTCAGTCATCAACCTATCATCTTACCTAAGAATCCTCAATTAGAGAATGCCAAAACAATTTCTAAACTTCAAAGTGGAAGGATTCTTGAGAACCTATACCAGGACCAGATGATAGAGACTAGTACTGATGCTAGTCAAGAAGAAAATTTAAAAAAAGAGGTTAGTACCAAAACTAATCATATAGAAGAACCTGAGCCTAGAACCAGTACTGATACTAGTTCTAGTGAGATGGATAAAGGGAAGAGGAGAATAGATGAGTTATCCAAGACATAGAAAATCAAAGCCCCATTCCCTCAAGCCTTAGAAGCATGCTCTTCCCATAAAAAGCAAGAAGCACGCAATGAGGAGCTAATAAAATTATTTAAACAAGTTCATATTAATTTACCCCTCCTCGATGCAATTTAGTATGTCCTAGCCTATGCTAAATTTCTCAAAGAACTTTGTTCTCAAAAGCATGAGCCGCGAACTACTAAAAGAATTATGCTGTCTAAGAATGTAAATGCAATCTTGTTAAATCCATTGCCTTAAAAGATGAAAGACCTTGGTGCTCCTTTAATTTCATGTATTATAGGAGGCATTATCTTTAACCAAGCATTATTAGACTTAGGAGCTAGTATGAACCTACTTCCAACCTTGATTTATGAAAAACTTGGGATAGGAGATCTTAAACCTACATCAATTATTTTGTAATTAATCAATAGATCTATAAAAACACCACATGATTTAATTGAGGATGTTTTAGTTAGAGTAGATAAATATTATTTTCAGGTAGATTTTCTTATACTTGATATGGAACCATCCCAAGAGCTGAACCAAAATCCCATAATTCTAGGTCATCCATTCTTAGCTACTGCAATGCTAATATTAATTGTAAGATAGGAGCCATAAACATTTCTTTTGGAGATCAAAAGGTAAGAATAAATATTTTTAATGCCTCTAAGCATACTCAAGAGAAGGAAGACTGCTTTGTAATTGATCAGATAGATAAGATAGTTGAATCTGATTCCTCCTTAGATTTACTCAAGAATGATTTTCTGAATAAGCTGGTCAAAGAAACCCCAGACCATGAGGTGAATGCCCTGCTTGAGGTGAATGCCCTGCTTGATTCACCTCACCCATCACATTTATTACCTTGGTCAATGAAAATTAAATCCTTACCTGAGCAAACATTGAACCATTACGTCCTTCAATTCAGGCCCCACCATAACTTGAACTAAAACCTTTGCCTAAATCACTTAAGTATGTATTTCTAGGATCAGAGAAAATCCTGCCAGTAATCATTACTTTTGATCTAACTCCCAAATAGAAAGATCAAGTAATAGATGTTTTGAAAACATATAGGAAGGCCATAAGTTAGACCATCGCTGATTTAAAAGGCATTAGTCCATCTATATGTATGCACCATATTTACACAGAAGATAATGCCAAACCAACTCGAGAAATACAAAGATGGCTCAACCATAATATGCAAGAAGTAGTCAAGAAAGAGGTAATTAAATAGTTAGATGTTGGTATTATTTATCCTATTTCTGATAGCCACTGGATGAGTCCTACACAAGTTATTCCAAAAAAATCTGGACTCACGATTGTCCACACTGACCATGGGGATCTAGTGCCAATGCAACTTTCCACTGGGTGGCATGTCTATATAGACTATAGAAAACTCAATACAGTCATCCAAAAAGATCACTTTCCATTATCCTTTATTGACCAAATCCTGGAGAAACTAACTAACCAATAATATTTTCTTTCTAGAAAGATACTCAGGATATAACCAGATAGCAATCTACCCAAGAGATCAGGAAAAGATCACCTTCATATGTCCCTATGGAATCTTTGCTTTCCATAGAATGTCCTTTGGACTGTATAATGCATCTGCAATCTTTCAAAGGTGCATGATGTCAATATTTTTGGATATGATAGGAGATTTCTTGAAAATATTCATGGATGATTTTTCAGACTTTGGAGAATCTTTTGAGATTTATCTCAATAATTTGAAGAGAATATTACAACGATGTATTAAGGCTAATTTAGTTTTAAGCTAGGAAAAGAGCCACTTCATGATTCAAGAAGGGATTGTGTTAGGACATATAGTGTCTAAGAGAGGGACTGAGGTTGATAAAGTAAAAGTTGATCTAATTTCTAAACTACCACCATCCACTTCTGTCAAACAAATTCGATCCTTTCTTAGCCATGTAGGATTCTATCATTGCTTCATCAATGATCTTTCTAAGATTTCTCATCATTTATGTAATCTACTAGCTAAGGATGTTCCTTTTAACTTTGATAAAAATTATCTTAAAGCTTATGAATTCTTGAGAGAAGCTGTGATCAAAGCCCCAATCATTCAACCTCCAAATTAGTTACTACCTTTTGAAATTATGTGTGATGTTTCAAACTGCCATAGGAGTTGTCTTAAGCCAAAGGATAAATAAATATCCTGTAGTGATCTATTATGCCAGTAGAATTCTGAATGAAGCTCATATGAATTATACCATAACTAAAAAAGAGTTACTAGGTATAGTATTTATCCTAGAAAAATTTAGATCATACCTATTAGAATCAAAAATTATGATTTATTCAGATCATTCAGTTTTGAGATATCTGCTCTCAAAGAAAGATACTAAACCATGATTGATTAGATAAATTTTATTACCACAAGAATTTGATATAGAAACTCGAGATAAGAAGAGATCTAAAAATGTTATAACAAACCATCTATCTAGGATCCTAGTTGAAGATAGTGAACCTGCATCAATCGGAGAATCTTTTTCAGATGAGCAATTATTAGTAGTTTCACATGCAAAGATCCCTTGGTTTGCAGATATTGTTAATTACTTAGTCGTAGGATAAGTTTTTGATGGCTGGTCTAAAAATAAAAAGGATCGATTCTTTACTCAAATCAAATATTATTTTTGCAAAGATCCTGAATGTTTTAGGATTTGTGTCAATCAAATCATACATAGTATGCCTGAGTCTAAACAACCGAGTATCTTGCAATTCTGTCATACTCTTGCTTGCGAAGAATTTTTTTCTAGTCGAAAAACTATGGCCAAAGTATTGCAAAGTGATTTTTACTGGCCTATATTATTTAAAAATGCCTACACTTTTAGCCAGAAATATCTTAAGTGTCAAGCCTTAAGAAATATTTCAAAGAAAGACATGATGGCTTTAAGTCTCGTCTTAGTAGTTGAAATTTTTTATGTTTGAAAAATTGATTTTATGGAATCGTTTCTACCCTCTGAAGGTTTTGAATATATTTTGGTGGCCGTTGATTATGTTTCACTCAATATTAAAATTCAGCTAAATTAGTAATTAAAAATTTTAAAATATCTAATTCACCCTCCCTCTTGGATAGCCATCCTTAAGCAACAAAAATATTAAAAAATTATTTAAAAATATTAATAATTTATTATTTTATAAAAAATAAAATATATAAAAAAAATAAAAATAATATAAATTTAAAATATAAAAGAATTAGCAATCAATTTTATGATTGATTTTTTTTAAAAAAATATTTTTTAAAAAATTTATGACCAAATTTTTGATCGATTATTATTTAAATTTTTAATTTAATATTTTTCATCAATTTAGCGATCGATTTTATGATCAATTTTTTTAAAAAAAATATTTTTCAAAAAATTTACGATCGAATTTTTTGATTATTATTTAAATTTTTAGTTTAATATTTTTTAATTAATTTAGCGATCAATTTTATGATTGATTTTTTAAAAAAATATTTTTCAAAAAATTTATTATCAAATTTTTTATCGATTCTTATTTAAATTTTTAATTTAATATTTTTTTATTAATTTAATGATCAATTTTTTGATCAATTTTTTTAAAAACATATTTTTTTAAAAATTTATGATCAAATTTTTATTGATTATTATTCAAATTTTTAGTTTAATATTTTTTATTAATTTAATGATTGATTTAGTGACCCTTTTTAAAAAAAAATTTAAAAAAATTTATGATGATTATTATTTAAATTTTAAGCTTAATATTTTTTAATTAAATATTTTTGATCAAAAAATTGATCAAAAATTTTTAAAATTATTTTAAATTTTAAAAAAATAATTTTAAGAATTTTTTATTAATTTTTTGATCATAAATTTTTTTAAATTTTTTATGACCAAAATATCGATCGTAAATTTAAATTTTAAAAAAATTTAATTGGCACCTATTTTTGGTGATATATCTAATTATTTTTAAAAAAAGCCTTTATAAGCCTAGCACCCTACTCCTAGCCCCATCCCAACCGCCCCCGACCTGCATCTTCCCCACCTCGATGATTGCCCGTGATGGGCCCCCCTCCCCTCCCCAGAGCCCGCCCGCGATGGCCTCCCCTCGTCAGCCCATCATGATGGCCCCCTCCTCTCCCCGATTACTGCCCGTAATGGCCTCCCCTCATTGGCCCACCGCGACTGCCCCTCTTCCCCTCTCCGATGACTGCCCGCAATGGCCTTCCCTCGTCGGCCTATCGCGATAGCCCCCCTCCCCTCCCCGGCCTACGACATCGCCCCTCCCCTTCAGCCTCCCCTTATCGACCGCTCGCAATGGCCCCTCTTCTCCTTCTCCTTGCCGCCACCCTACCGTCGATCTCCACCATCGTGGGAATAAGGGCGGCGTAAGCAAATCGAAGGACTGGGGTGCGGTGTCGGAGGCATGAAGCAGTGGTCAGGGAGTGGTGCGGGTGGCCGGAGGGTGGTGCAGGTGGCTGGAGGCAGGGCGGGTGGTGGCTGGGGAGCGGTGCGGGTGGCCAGGGGGCAGCGCGGGTGGTGCGGGTGGCCTGGGGCAGGGCGGGGGACCAGGGGGTAGTGCGGGGGGCCGAGGGCAGCATAGGCGGTGCGGGCGGTTGCGGGGCAGCACGGGTGGTGCGTGTGGCTGGGGGCAGGGTGGGAGGCCGGGGGCAGTGCGGGTGGCCCGAGGGTGATGCAAGTGACAGACGGTTGGCTAGGAGGCAGCATGGAGGGTGGGGTACGAGGGATCGAAGGGCGGTGGCACTACCGGATGAGGGCGGCAAGGAAGGATTCCACTGAAGGCGCATGGAAGGAGGACTTGAAAAAAGTAATAAATAAAATATAAAAAAAATTATTTAAAAATATTAATAATTTATTATTTTATAAAAAATAAAATACATAAAAAAATATAAATAATATAAATTTAAAATATGAAAAAAATTAGCGATCAATTTTTTTAAGAAAATATTTTTCAAAAAATTTAAGAATAAATTTTTGATCGATTATTATTTAAATTTTATTTTAATATTTTTATTAATTTAGTAATTGATTTTATGATTAATTTTTTTAAAAAAATATTTTTCAAAAAATTATGATCAAATTTTTGATTGATTATTATTTAAATTTTTAGTTTAATATTTTTTAATTAATTTAGTGATCGATTTTGCGATCGATATTTTTTACAAAAATATTTTTTTAAAAATTTATAATCAAATTTTTTACAAATTATTATTTAAATTTTTAGTTTAATATTTTTAAATTAATTTAGTGATCAATTTTTTAAAAAATAATATTTTTCAAAAAAATTATGATCAAATTTTTGATCAATTCTTATTTAAATTTTTAGTTTAATATTTTTTTAATTAATTTAGTGATTGATTTTATGATCAATTTTTTAAAAATTTACGACCAAATTTTTGATTGATTTAAAAATTAAAAAATATAAATATTTATTTTAAGAAATTTGAAACCATTTTTTATAAATTTTTATTTTTTAGAAATTAGATTATTTATTTTCTTATATTTTTTAAAAATTAGCAATCAATTTTTTGATTAGAAAATTGATGGTAAGTTTTTAATTTTTTTTAATTTTAATAATTTTAATATTTTTTTGATTGATAAATTAGTTGCTAGATTTTATGATTGAAAAAATCGATCAAAAAATATTTCCAACCAACCTTTTTGTGATCAATTTTTTGATTTTTAGCAATCAATTTTTTGATCACTAAAATCCTATTTTCTTGTAGTGTGGTTTAATCTTTTTGGCAATAAATCGATCACTAAAATCCTTTTTTCTTATAGTGTGGTTTAATCTCTTTGGCAATTTGAGTACTGCCTACAGCATGTGGCCTATGATGCTTGTTGTATATAATGTGTCACCTAAAAAATACATAAAAAAGCTACTTATTTTTATGTCACTATTGATTTTGGGTCCAAAAATATCAGGTAATTAAATTAATGTATATCCACGATCCTTAATCGATAATCTGAAGGAGCTATGAAAAAATAAAGTACAAACATATGTTTATATCAGTCGAAGAAATTTTAAGTTGCATTTATCAATTTTATGGACCATAAATAATTTTTTTGCATATGGAATGTAGATGGTGTGGTGCTCTCAAGCCTTGGAAGGTCGCAGGAGCAATCAGGGTGTTGGCTTCGGAAGACTAGGATGGGTGTGATTCCTAGGACTAGGATAGGAGCTGTTCTAGGGTGAAGATGGCATATAGCTCTGCACAGGCTCAAGGTTCAATTATGAGGGCCTTGAGGGGGCTTGGTAGGAGCTCCAGAGATCTAGGACATAAGATGGAGCAAAGGGCTAGAGCCAGGAGAAGAATTAGCCAATACAAGAAGCTAACACATAGATGGGCTGAGTCAGATATGCAGTCAAGTCGGCTCGGACTGAGACCAAGCTAACTCAGGATAGAATCGAGCTGGCTCACTTAAGCAACTAGAAGATAGGGTTTGGGCAAGACACAGTCGAGCCAGCTTGGCTTTTGATAGAGCCAGCTCGATGGTGGCATACAGAATAGGATGGATTTTCTATTTGATCTTGGATTGGGTTTAATCCAAAAGATCTTAAGGTCTGGTTTATAAGGTATTAAGGGGGCTAACACATTTATGGATTAGGTTTAGATCCAGAGGATGAGAACATGGGAGACATGGGTGTATATAGGCTCGGTGAGTATTTTCATATATTGAATTAGCCAAGAGAGTTTTTTGTCCGACCTAATAGCTATGTATTAATACATTTATTGTATTAGGGTTTCATAAAGTGGATTGAAATATAAATCTTTTCTTCCTTAATCTCTCTTCTCTCTACTGTTACCACCCTAGGGTTCTTGAAGAAGCCCTAGAGAGGGGGGCGCCTCCCTCAAGCCCTAGGAGGGAGGTGCCCCATCATAAATTCAGGAGGTGGATCAATGGTTTGCTGCCATCAGAGAACATCGTGGATCTCCTCAAGTCCATACTAAAGATCAAAAATTTTTGCAACACTTGGTATTAAAGCCTGATGGTGCATGAAAGCAAAGAAGAAGTCATGCAGGAAGAAATCAAAAATCTGTATAAGTATTTCATGGTATGTCTCAGATCTATCTTTGTTATTACTGTGATTTGGCCAACCGGGAGTAACGGGTTGAAAGTGGAGGCTGAGATTATTAACGAGAAGAATTTATTTTTGGAGTGGAAGATTTGGGTGCATAATTTTCTGATTGGTCTTACTTGGAAAGGCCAAGGTGTATGACGGGTGATAGGGTTCTTTAGGAAGATGGGCAATGTGGGGCTATTTGATGGTTGAAGAGAGATTTTCCAAGGGGTAATGATCGAAAAAAGGCTGAAGAAGTGACTATACATCCTTCGATTATAGGAAGGCGGGGAAGTAGTCGGGGATACATTTAATAGTTCAATCAGAGCATGGATTTGCGAAGCCTTGGGGGTGATGAAGATGGCTAATCCATGGAGCATCACAGCAAGTTTAAAGGAGGTGAAGATCCTTGGTGGTTTTGGAGGTGCTTATGGGGTTGCAGAGTATCTCTGATGGAAGCTGCAATGGTGGAGGTCCAGCAGGTCAAGGCTAGATGGCTGATCTTGTATCAAGTTTTTTCTATAGGAGCACCAGGAAGAGTTGCGATTCAAGTGGAGGATGGATTGTGTGTAGTAAGAGAGGACTTGGATACTTATGAGGAGACAGTATTGAGATGAGGCAAGGAGCGCTGGAGTGCTGCAGTAGCGCTTTCCTAGAGGCATGGGGCTGAGAGAGGCTCGACGGTGTAGTAGCTGAGGGAGGTATCTCAATAGAGAGTGTCAGCAAGCATCTTAAGGAGACTAGGAGTAGATCTTAGGAAGAGCCAGGGGGTCTCAGGAGCCTCGGGATGAGATAGGTGGATCTAAGCCTAGGACAGGGTTTGAGCTGTTGTTCCTCTGGGCATAACTTAAGCGATGATTGGTGCAGGGGCAGAAGAGGAGAAGGGCTAGGGTAGAAATTCCTAGGGTTTAATTATTGGTTTGAAAAGTTGGATGAGCTCTTGGGTTTTGGAGATGCCCATGGTTTATGGAGGTATCCGAGATGGCTTTAGAGGGATCTCTAAAGTACGAGGGTCCGAAGAGGTAGCGACAATATCCAAGGTACAGCGGCAAGCTTAGTAGTGCAACATTGAGTAGTTGACCTTGGGTGACTCAGGTACAGAGTTAAGATCTCCTATGGTATCAGGCGGACTTCAATTTCAGATGGAGTACCAGATAGAAGTGGTTTCATCGGTAGAGATATGACATGAGTTTAGAGCGGAGGAGTATAGGAGGATCAATATCCTAGCATCAACATCGGAGATGCATAGTTCTAGGTGGAGTGGCATGTGCAAAAAAATTGACAAAGTTCTGAGGAGACCGTGTCAGGATATGCAGTGAGTGCCGATACAGGAATGCTGCAGGATCTCAAAAAAAGTCCAAGACAATTAATGCAGCTGCTAAGTAGAAGGATGCCTATAATTTCTAGAATGGTGCAAAGGAGTAAGCCAAGATCTTCAGCAATGGAGGCGGTCATCCCCAAGGCCTTAAAGAAAGCTTAGCAGCTGAAGAGGATTGGCGAAGGTGATGTTTGCACAAGAGGCTATCAGGATGGGCATCAATAGCGGGATCATGCAGGAGAGCATTGCCAGAGTTTGCTGAGGCTTGGGTGCACCAAGATGGAGATTGTAGATGGTGTAGTGCTCCTAAGCCTTGGAAGGCCATAAGAGGAGTCAGGGCATTGACTGTAGGAGACTAGAATGAATGTGTGTCCTAGGGCTAGGATAGGATCTATCCTAGGGTGAAGGCAGCATGTAGCCCTGCACGGGCTTGAGATTTAGGTGTGAGAATCTTGAGGGGGCTTGGTAGGTGCTCTGGAGACCTACGACATAAGATGGAGCAAAGGGCCAAAGCCAGGAGAAGAATTAGCTAAGATAAAGAGCTGACACACAGGCAAGCTAGCTCAGATACGTAGTCGAGCTGGCTCAGGCTGAGACCGAGCCAGCTTGGGATAGATTCGAATCGGCTCTCTCAGACAGATAGAAGATAATGTTTGGATAAGATGCAATCGAGCCAGCTCAGCTTCTGATAGAGCTAGCTCGATGGTAGCGTACAGAATAGGATGGGTTTTCTATTTGATCTTGGATTGAGTTTAATCCAAGAGATCTTAAGGCCTGGTTTATAAGGTCTTAAGAAAACTAACTCATGTATGGGTCAGATTTAGATCTAGAGGATGAGAGCATGGAAGACATGGGTGTACATGGGCTCGATGAGTGCTTTCATATATTGGGTTAGCTAGGAAAGTTTTTGGTCAGGCCTAATAGCTATGTATCAATCTCTCTTCTTTCTTCTCTCTAGTTTTGCCACCCTAGGGTTCTTGAAGAAGCCCTAGAGAGGGGGCATCTCTCTCAAGCCTTAGGAGGGAGGTGCCCAATCATAGATCTAAGAGGTGGATCGGTGGTTTGCTACCATCAGAGAATGTCGTGGATCTTATCAAGTCTACACTAAAGATCAGAGGTTTTTGCAACATAAAAACTTATCTAGGTAGAGTAAAAAAGGATATCTGACATGTCTAATATGCAATAAGGATACGTCCTCCTTACATTTAAAGCATGAAAGAAAAAACTGCTTCATGGGTCATCGATAATTTCTACCTACTAATCACTCTTGGAAGACCCGTTATAACCAATACTTTAATGGTAAGTCCGACCAATATCCACCACCTAAGGAGTTAAGTGGAGAAAAAGGTTTAGAACAACTTGAAGCCATTGAAAATGTGAAATTTGAAAAAACATTGAGTACTCACAAGCAGAAGCGTACTAATGTTGAGCTGAATTGGATAAAGCGATGCCTATTTTTTGAACTACCATACTGGAAGCAACTACTACTTAATCATAACCTAGATATAATATACATTGAGAAGAATATTTATGATAATTTTATCGATACAGTGCTGAACATTATAGGAAAAATAAAAGATAATTCAAAAGCTCATCTTGATTTACAAGAAATGGAAATCCGGTTGGAGTTGCATTTAGTTTGCCAAGGTGATAAATTTTTTATACCACTTGCATATTATTCACTATTTATCGAAAAGAAGAAGAGTTTTTGTTGATGGTTCAAAACCATAAAGTTTTCTAATACTTATGCTTCAAATATATCATGGTGTGTTGGCAATAATAATGGTAATATCTCTAGTATGAAAAATCATGACTTCCATATAATGATGCAACACTTACTTCCTGTGGTGATGCATGACTATCTGAGTGGTGATGTTCAAGCTGCATTGATTGAGTTGGGAGTATTCTTTTGAGAATTATGTTGTTGAAAATTAAATATTAACTTAATTAAGAAGTTTGAGAAGGATATTGTGCTCATTATTTGTAAGTTAGAAAAAATCATTCCACCATCATTTTTTGATGTTATGGTGCATCTGGCTATTCATTTCCAAAGAAAGCTCTTCTAGCCAGTCTGGTATATTATCGATGGATATATTCTATTGAAATATAAAGAAATCATCATCCCTTTGATATGTCAATTGTAAGATGTAAATGTATTAGTTAAATTTAAATTATTTTTTATTTGTAGGTTCTTATGTATCCTAAAAAAGTATGTGCATAATAAGACATAGATTGAAGGATCCATAGTGAAAGCATACATAGCTATGGAGTGTCTCACATTCTACTGGATGTATCTTGATAATTATCATAATTTATAAAATAAAAATATTAAAATAATATAATAATTAATATTTATTTTATAAAATTAATATTTTTATTTATGTTTTGTAGAAAAGAAGCTTACCAATGTAAAGAGCTTGATTTATAGGTTCCAACGCAATAAATTTCACTCAAATCAAAGCTAAAATGAAAAAGTTATAAAGCCGAGAAGTTAAAATAAAAAAAAAAATAAAAAAATTAGACCGGTGCACGATGGACCGATCAGTCGGTCCATGGAATACGTGTAGACCTGCCAGCTCAGCAGGCATGGCCAGTCATCATGCGACACATGGCGAGCATAGGGTCTACCGCATTTTCATCGTGGCTCATAGGGGCAATTTTGACATTTCGTCAGGGCCAAACGCGCTCTAATTGGATGACGTACGCGGAAATCTACTCTGAATCAGATTTGTGATTGGTCTACCTGGGACTAGGATGAGATCGACAGCTATTGTTTGTGGGATTTGATCCAACGATCAAGATTTTTTCACTGATGGATGGTAGATCTGGCCGCCGGTGAAGATCCGACAGTTGATACGCGATCCAATTTTTAACTAAGCATCCGAAGCTTCTTTGGGCGCGATCCAATGGGCAAAATCAATCCAAACTTTGATCGGACGGTCAGGAACACATTTAGTAGGGTTTGTGGTGGTTTTTGAGTTGATTTTGAGCCGTTTGATCAAGATCTGACGACCAGAATACAACAAAACTTTCTAATTCGATCAAGACTCAGATTTTGACTTCGAAAATACCTCTAAAACTCCTATTTTTCCCTTATTTAATCCCCTATCACGCCACTAGCAAAAAGAGAGCCCCTCTTGGGTGAAAAATATGTTTTTTTTTCTCTCTTTTTTTCTCTTCCTTCTCTTCTCCTCTCCTCTCTTCTTTCTTTCTTTCTTTCTTCTTTTTTTTTTCTTTTTCCTTTTCTTACTCGGAAAGACCAGAAGGTGCCGGGGAGTAGATCATCAACTATGTGCAACTAAAGATTGAGATTCTTGGATGAAGATGAAGTCTTCAAGTATGGGTTGTAATTTTTTTTTTGTGATTTCTTTTATTCAATGAATAAATTATTCTCCTGCCAATCCTAAATTCTATTCTCCATGCATGAGATTTTAACATACTTTTTATTGATTGATTTTTAAATAGGCTATATTTATGGAGATGGATTATGATCAGGGGATACAATCCATGCTTGAGTTAATAGTTTATATTAAAGAGAATCAATAAAAGCCATGTTATCAATTTTTAAGAATTCAAGTATTGAATAATTTATGATTCTATTGAGATGGATCGTGATCGAAAGATACGGTTCATGCCCAAAAGAAATAGATTATAATCATAACTAAATTCTTAAAATAATAAATTCTTGCATTAAAAAAATTACCATAACCCTGCTAGAAGATGAATTCAAAATTCTAGAATATCTTTAATTAATTCAAAAACCCTAATTAAATTAAGTATTTGCTTTGTTTTGCTAAATTTTCTCTTTAATCTACTTTATTTAAATCTTTACTTTAAAATTAAATTTAAAATTTTATTTTTAATTATATTGAACGTAACTTAGCCTTCAATCTTCGAAAAAATCGACATCCGACTCACCACTATTTTAATTAATTAGTTAATCAATTTTAATTATTATTTGATGCTCTAACGATAAGTAGTCAAATTTTTGGCATCATTATCGAAGATTATAGCATGACTGCTTTAATTAATTAAAAATTAATTAATTAATTTAAAAATAAATAAATAAATTTTTTTATTATTCTTTAATTTTATTTAGTTAATTATTATCTTTTATAATTATTTTCTTGCTTTCTATAGTTTAGATTTTTTTATTTTTACTGCTTTTCAGACTTAATCACTTGAATTTACTTTTCCTTGCAAAACGAAACAAATCCAAAACCTAAAATATACTTATAAATAGACAAAATCATAAATCTTAAAAAATCACTGGCATCTCATAATACTTAATTAATTTAGCAAAATCAAAAACATAACATAAAATTACTTTTTAACATATTAGAATACCTTGTTTGATTTTCATTATATATCCATAATCTACTTTAAGGGCACAATCCATTAAATAAGATAAGATGGAGATTTGATCATCCTTTCTTAGCCCACAAACCATCACCCTTCATATTGCATTAACCCAAGCCATTTAATTTAAAATCAATTAGATGTTAGCCCTAGGATATTCGATCTCATTAGGACAAGAAATTTCTAGAGTTGGATCAGGTTTGAATTAGTTAATTATTCGGTATCTAAGGCAAGTGGTTCAAAGATTATGATTTTCAATTGGTTCCGTTGTCTGATCTGGCCAACTTAGTTGGTGTCTAAGAAAAGCAATAAGCAGAAAACCTCCCACATCTTATGCTTATCTGACCGAGTCAGTTAGCCAATTTTGAGCTTGGAGTGCTCGAAGGTGATCTTAGAATAGTTAGGAGCTATCTAGATTTAGGTTAACCCTAGGATAGAGAGTCCATGCTTGCTTAACTTGTTTGCTTTTACAATTCAAATCCTAATTAAAATACTCTCCTTTATCATCTCTAGATCTAGGACTCTTTAGGGCTCTCATCTTTAGAATTCTCTCTCCTCATCTTTTTTTAATTCTCTAATAAAATAAAATATAATAAATAATAATTAAAAAAGGATTGCTCTAATCTAGAACCCTTAATCGCACATATTTGAATAATCAGAATAATTCAAGATGGATCTCGAAAGAAGAGTGGATGAGTTATCCCGTAAATTAGATCATCTAATAGCCAATGAAAACTCTTCCTATCCATCTCTTCTTCCTGCACAACAAGTTTGTGCAATTTGTTCGAGCCCCACCCACTTTGCAAGAAAATGCCCAAATCAATTTTCTGAGTATATGTATGAGCAAGATTATCACAATCAAATCCACATAGCCTATAGATTAGGAAATAATCCATACTTTAATACTTGCAATCTAGGCTGGGGGCTCAATAATGAGTCAATACTCCGGTGCCACAAGGACCTACATTCAGGGATGCACCTTATTATGATATGCCCTACCTACAATATCAATCTTCTCCAAATAACAATGAGTCAACTTTTGAAGAAAAGATTCAGCAAGCATTAGAATTTACTAATCAATCATTGAACAATTCAACTGATCAAAGGCCTAATTCACTAGAAAAAATCTTAGAAGCCATAATGAAATTGCAAAATGATCTTATTAACCAACTTATAAATTCAAACTCCCAAGCCATAAATTCAAACTCTCAAGCCATTGCTCGTTCAGAAATACAGTTAGATCAATTAGCCATGGCTATTAGTAAAAGTGAGTTGCCCAATCAGCCCGAGAGTAGTCTTGAGGGATCATACATGGCTAGAAATTTTAATATCCCAGAAGCTTTTCCTGAACAATCATATTTAACTCTTGAAAAAGAAATGGTTATAGAATAACCCTCTAAAATCAAAACGACCATCTTAGATCATATAGTTGAAGAAAAATATAGGAAAAATCAAGAACCATGGGATATATCAAATCCATCATCTTACTTATATATGGATCTATCCCTAAGTACCCTAAAATCACCCAATCCTTTTTATGGAGATGGACAAACTGATGAGATGATTGAATCAATAAAGACTTCCCAAGAACCACAAGTAAATAACACATTAGAGGAAGCTTCACCTATAATTCTTTCTCATGATCCATTAAATCCCTATTTGGCCCATTATGAGGTAGACGATTTTGATGATGATGGATACAATGAAGAAGTTAATGACCAAATAGATAAATCCAACCCAAAACCATCCCATTTTGAATTAAAAAATTTGAGCCACTACCTAGCCCACCAACAGCCTCCTTGTTAGAATCACCAACTATTCAAGAATTGAAACCACTTCTTGATGAATCTACTGACACACTACTAGTGATACTTACCCAGGAAGACCAACTTATGGATGTTCTAAAAGCACATAAAGAAGCTATTGGATGAAATATTATTGACATGAAGAATAACAATTTTATGAATGATTTTTCTATATTCGGCGCTACTTTTGATGATGGCCTCCAAAATTTATCTATAATATTAAAACGATGTATGAAGGTGGATTTAAAATTAATTTGGAACAAGTGCCATGTTTTGATCAGGGAGAGAATATGTCTAGACATATAATACTCGAGAAAGGAAATGGGGTAGATCAGGTTATAATTGAAAAAATTCAAATACCACTACCCCGAATTTCAATCCAACAAATATAATTCCTTCCTGACCATCATAAAAACTATGCTAATTTTAAACTTTGGTATACCATGCTTGCTCCATACACCTTACTGATCAGGGCTAAATCTAATTATTGTAAAGCATTTTATGAATGATTTTCTGCCATGATAACAAGACCTCCTGATTGGCCTTATCTTTTTGGAATCATGAAGGATGTATTAAAGTTGATTATATCTAAAACTCCTTCATAGGGTCCGATTGAAGATGTTAAACTTAGTGCTTACTGGGAGACAATCTAGGCCTTTACTTTTGAATTTGCCTTTTCTTTTTAGTTTATCTTTCTTTCAGGACTAAGTTGGGGGGAGAATTACACACTCATGCTAAATGAAGATCAAATAAACCTAGACCGAGATTAGAATCAAATTACACCAGATGAACTCTTTTCTTGATATTTTTTTATTATTTATCATACTCTATTTTCTTTCCTCCATTGAGGATAATGAAAATTAAGTTAGAAAAAAGGATAAATAAAAATTTTAAGTCCTCAAGTATGAGAATAATTAGTCCTATGTACCTGATTTTGTGCCAGTTTAAAATTTTTTAGATATTTTAATCGATGATTGATTAATGGTATAGAGAATTTTTAAAATACTAAGGACCTAATTATTAAGAAAACCTGATAAATGGTCAGATTTAGAATGGATAAATTTTTGAATGATTCTAAAAACCTTCTTCTAGCCTATATTCGATAAAGAATCTACTTTATATGGGTTTGACTAAAAAAAACTTACGAAAAAAAAATTAAAAAAAATAAAAAGCAAGTTCTAAACATTGATCTTCCATCGAGTAATCAGATCTCGTTGCCTAAGTAAGCAATATTATTCACGTCAAAAAATGGATAATGTGAAGAAGTTTGTTATACAGTTAGTTTTAATCTATAATCTATTTGACTCAAGTCAGTAAGCCTGAGGGATATTTTTACACCTAGTGCCCTAAAGCCAACTAGTTTGGAAGTCATTGGTCTAAAGCTCGCTACAAGGATCAGATAGAAAGCTTAAGAGGTTAAAACATTGCACTAGCTTAAAAAAAAAAAAAAAACTCTAGTCTATACTAAAGAAAGAGGATTTAAAGAATAAAGGTGGTGAATTGGTCAAAGAAAAGCTCTTAAATTTTATATTCTTTACTTAACCACTATATTGGGATGGAATTAATAATCCAATGATATATTTCTTAAATCTCTGATCAAGTATCAACTGACTTTAAGATGATCTAAAAAAACTTTTATATCCTATCGAGTTAGTACATATCTTTAATTTTTTTCTTTTTACTCGAGAACGAGTAAAACTCAAGTTGGAGGGTGTGATAATTATCATAATTTATAAAATAAAAATATTAAAATAATATATTAATTAATATTTATTTTAAAAAATTAATATTTTATTTATATTTTATAGAAAAGAAGTCTATTAATTTTAATAGCTCAATTTATGGGTTCCAACATAATAAATTTTACTCAAATCGAAGCTAAAATGAAAAAGTTATGAAGTTGAAAAGTTAAAATAAAAGAAAAATAAAAAAATTAGACTAGTGCACAGTGGGCCGATCGATTGGTCCATGGAATAGGCATAGATCGCCAGCTCAGCAGGCGCGACCAGTCAGCATGCGACATGTGGCGAGCGTAGACCCTTAAAGGGTCTACCGCATTCTTATCGTGGCTCACAGAGGCAATTTCGACATTTTGTCAGGGCCAGGCGCGCTCTGATTGGATGATGTGCATGGCGGTCTACTCTGAACTAGGTTCGTGATCGATTTACTAAGATCAAGATGAGATCGATGGCTATTATTCATGGGATTTGATCCAATGGTTGAGATTTTTGCACTGACGGACGGCAAATCTGGCAGCCGATGAAGATCCAACGGCTAAGATGCAATCCAATTTTTAACTAAGCATTTGAAGCTTCTTTAGGCATGATCCAATGGGCAAAATCAATCCAAACTTCGATCGGATGGCCAGGAACACATCCAGCAGGGTTTGCGATGGTTTCTGAGTTGATTTTAAGCCATTTGATCAAGATCTAATGGCCAGAATACAACTGTACTTTCTAATTCGATCAAGACTCGGATTTTGACTCTGAAAATACCTCTAAAACTCCTGTTTCCCCTTATTTAATCCCTATCATGCTGCCAGCAAAAAGAGAACCCCTCTTGGAGGAAAAACACTTTTTTTCTCTCTCTTTTTCTCTTCCTTCTCTTCCCCTCTCCTCTCTTCTTTCTTTCTTTCTTTCTTTCTTTCTTCTTTTTCTTTTCTTTTTCCTTTTCTTACTTAGGAAGATCAGAAGATGCCGAGGAGCAGATCATCAACTATGTGCAACTAAAGATCGAGATTCTAGGATGAAGATGAAGTCTTCTAGTATGGTTTGTAATTTTTTTTTCTTTTTTTTATAATTTCTTTTATGCAATGAATAAATTATTCTCTTACCAATCCTAAATTTTATTCTTCATGCATGAGATTTTAACATACTTTTTATTGATTGATATTTAAATAGGTTATGTTTATGAAGATGGAATGTGATCAAGAGATACAATCCATGCTCGATTTAATAGTTTATGTTAGATAGAATCAATAAAAGTCATGTTATCAATTTTTAAGAATTAAAGTATTGAATAATTTATGATTCTATTAAGATGGATCGTGATCGAAAGATACGGTTCATATCCAAAAAAAATAGGTTATAATCATAACTAATTTTTTAAAATAATAAATTTTTGCATTAAAAAAATTTACCACAACCCTACTAGAAGATGAATTCAAAATTTTAGAATACCTTTAATTAATTCAAAAATCCTAATTAAATTAAGTATTTGCTTTCTTTTGCTAAATTTTCTCTTTAATCTACTTTATTTAAATATTTACTTTAAAATTAAATTTAAAATTTTATTTTTAATTACATTGAACGTAACTTAATCTTCAATCTTCGAGGAAATCGACACCCGACTCACCACTATTCTAATTAATTAGTTGATCAAATTTAATTATTATTTGATGCTCTAGCGACAAGCAGTCATATCTTGATAATATTGAAACAAGATTCAATCATGCAGATCATAATGTAGACCGTGAATGAGATGATGATGATTCGACACTATCCATATTCAAACAAACGATTCGACCCTTGGATGAAAAAGATATGAGTTTATGGATGTGAGTGAGCTATCCAAGGCACACCTTCATATTCTAAATAATTATAAAAAATTAAAAATTTAATTAAGTACTATCTTAGCATAATTTTAGTATTCTAACTAATTTTTCATGTTAATGTAAAATTAAAAGTCATGACTTGTTGCAATGAGCATGAGAATATACTATCCAGGAGGGAGAATAATATAAATATTGATGATCGATATATGAGAAAATTTGCAAAATAATTTGGATACCATATAAGTTTCACTAGTATTATATTATATTTTTATAATTATGCAATTAATTACTTGAACCAACATAATTCTTTTATGCTATATTGTAGATGAAATCTAAGTATTTCAATAAAGAAAATGGTGCGATTGATGAGTTGTATGATTTAGCATGTAGCCCTGATTGAAGAGTTAACCACTATGCATCCTATAGCGTTAGAGGAATGAAATTTTATATAAAAGAGCTTGAGATGCAAAGATGGATCCAGAATAGTGGAATTGCTATGATAGAGTATAAAGGAGAAGAGGAGATTGAATATCTTGGTGTATTGATAGATATCATAAAACTGAAGTATGGGTCAAAAAATTTAAATTCTTATTTCAGTGTGAATGGTCGGATATTAGCAATAAGAAAATTCATATTCATATTAGTCCATACTTTACTAGTGTAAATTTTGCACGAACATAGTACCAGAATGAGCTGTATATATTAGCAACTCAAGCAAAATAAGTAATATATTTAAAGAATCCAAAATATCGAGATAATTGGCATATCGTACAAAGAATAATATCTAAAAATGTATATGACATACCAATCTGACTAGAGATGGATGAAAATTCAGATCTACATGAAGAGGAAGCTTTTTAAGAGGAAGAATAAACATTAACCAAGCTCCTTATTAATGAAAAACTTGTGACAGCTTCTTTGAATAGGGTTGATCCACCATCCAATGAAATTGAAACTGATTTTGTATTTAATCTTAATGATTCAGAGGGTGATGATCGATTCATAAATGATGATGAGATAGAAGATGATACATTAGTCAATTATTATGATTTGAAGGAGAATCTGAAAATCATATGGATATTGATAAGTAGATCTATATTTTTTGTTGAATCTTCTCTTGCAATAATAGTATGAAATATAATTTTATTCATTAGCATTTATGTATTTTTTGCTATTATTATTTATTATTATATTTATTTATATGCCAAGTTAGCTATATGCATAGTTTAAGCATTGTAGGTAAGGCGCTAGGAGGAAGACGATGATGTTCGAGTTCCCAACCTACACCTAAGGATGGGCCTTCCCCCATTTTCACTGCCGCACTATCGGAGTCGTCAGAGGGCCCTATAGAGATGGGTCCGAGTGAGGTAGGTTCGAATGATATTTTAATATTTTTTATATATTAAAATTAAATTTTATTATACCTATTAAGTTTATAGATAGCTATCATTAATAATTTATTCATTATTGTTTTAGGCCATTCTCTATCAATGGTAAGCTGAGGGTGAGGTCCGTTGAAGAACCTTATCTTTGAGCATTAGAGACGTGAGCACAACGGACAGCATCTCTGCATCGAGATTCTATCAAGCTACATCAGGCCTATTAGAGGATGGTGCAAGCCATGGCAGATTGAGCTGGGCATCATATGCTACAGCTTTGCCCCGATGATGCACTTCGATTAGTATCAGGTTACATGAGCTTAGAGGAAGATCTTCTATAGTCACTTACATATAAAATAATATTTATTCAAATATTTAATTAGCACTGTATTCTTATAATATTTGTTATTGTCAAGCTATATTTGGCATTATTGATTTTGAGCATGATCGCGTGCGGCGAGCTATGGATGATCATTTATGCTTGTATTTTAAGGAGTATCGGCATCGCATTCATCGCTACTAGTATGCTATAGTGCACAATCAGGAGGTGGAGGTAGCACGACAACGACCATATGACAGCATCAGTATCGAGGATTAGGCTATCACATGCCGCACATACAAGGATGCAGCATATCAGGTAACTTTCTTTCATTTAGAGTTTAATAATTGAATTATTTATTTTTAAATTTAGTTAGTTACTTATTAATTTGACTGTTAACTTTGCAGGATCGATGTGCCCAAAATGCTACAAATCAGGCGAGACATACAGTCTCGCATTATGGGGGTTTGATGCCGTTCGCTCGCCATATGGAATAGATAATAAGTAATTTCTATTTAGTATATTTTAACTCTTTAATTATTTAAAAATTTATTATGAATTGTTCTCAAATTATAGAGAGATGTAGAGAGTAGTGAGCTTCTTGATAGGATCAAGATCTCTCAGCGGATCCATCAACAATGGTCAGGAGACTGGACGATAGGAGTTAGAAGCTTTATGTAAGTTTTTTCAACTATTTTTTATTGGTATTTTGATTTTTAGTACAAACTTAGAATAGTTATAACTTTAATTTTTAAGAACGTATGATAAACATTAGATCCCAACCGATCCCTGAGGGCTCGACTACACCCATAAATAATGAGATCTATGATCAGGTGATTGGTATGAGAGCTTATTATGTTAGGGGGCTAGGGCATGCATCGAATCAGAGCTCCCACATCTTCACGTTCATCCAGGACTGACATCCATCCTGCCTATGATGTTCAACTGATGAAGATATAAAGACAAGCTACTAAGGATCGACAGCAGGCTACTGAGTTGACTACATGCATCAACCAGTACGAGCTATTCCAAATATAGATGGAGTAGATGATGCAGATGATGCAGCTAATGAGACAACAGTAGGCCGATCCGAGCTCTTTCGAGCGCTCCCCTTCTTTGACCCATTCTCCTTCTTCAGATATCGATACTTGATGGCCAGTAGCCTATTTTTATATTTTTTTATTTTTATTTTAGATTTTTTATATTTAAAAAAATATTTTCTATAATTATATTTTTATATAATGAAGTGATGAAATTTATTTATGGATTTATTATGTGGATTTTTTATTTTAATTTTATAGATTATAAATATAAAATATTAAAAGTATAAATTTAAAAATATATACATTTATAATTTATTTTTAAAAGGTTTGTTTAGTTAATAATTTTTAATATAATTATTTGTGATGAAAAAATTTTATCATAAATAATCATTTATTTATGATGAAAAGTTTTTATCGCAAAAAAGATTATTTGTAATGAAAAATTTTCATTACAAATAATAAGTTTTTGTGATAAAATATTTTCATCATAAATAAATAATTATTTATGAAGAAATTTTTTCATCATAAATAATTATTTTTATGATAAAAATTTTCTTCATAAATAATATAATTATTTTTAACTAATATTTTTTATCATAAATAATAAAATATTTATGATGCAAAAGTATATTTTTTCATTATAAATATTTTCATCATAAATAATTAAATGAATAAAAAAATTCTTTATTGATGAAAAATTTTCATCATAAAAAATTATTATTAGTGATAAAAAAAAAATTTCATCAGTAAATATTATCTGCAACACCATTTTTGTGATGAAAAATTAGCAACAAAATTTTTATCACTAATAATTATTAGCAATAAAAATTTACTATTTGCAATAATTTTTTGCATCGCAAAAAATGCCTTTTATTGTAGTTTGGGTTATCATGATCTTTTTCTCTAAATTGTTAGATCAATAATTAGTAGAGAATCAATACTCTTATGCCAATTATTGTCCAGCTAAACAACCCAAGAGGGAGGGGTAAACTGAATTTTTAAAACTTAAAGCAAATATGTGCAGAAATTGATAGATTAAATTCAGAGTAAGGGTGCAGTGAGAACCAAATGAGATATGTAAGCAAAAAAAGCAATCACATATAAAAGATACAAGCTTTTATAGTGGTTCAGTGCACTCTCTGAAGGAACCAGATCTAGAGTTTCACGGGTAGATCTTGAAACTTTTTCAAGATCATACAGCAGAAGATTTAAATAAATCAAATATTTATTTAAATAAATATGTAAATACCTAGATCTCAGATCTATTATATGATCAAGGCATGATATTAAATTAAAAATTAAAATCAAACAAGAAAAAAAAGGTTGATCAAATTAACCTAGATCTACACTACATCAAATGCAGGTATGAAGTTAATAAGATCAGATCTATTACCTAAGCAAGTTAGACGTTCTAACTTGCTGATCCAGGCTTCAGGATGAAGTCATGAGCCGCACATACATCCAGCCTCTAGGAGTCATCCACACGGGCCCATGAACATGATCAGAGATCCTGATGTAGAAAATCAGCACAGTATGCTAGCATTGTGCTGATCTCTCTTCGATGGTTGATTCGATGCTTTCTTCTTTAAAACTTAGACACTCCAAAATACCAAAAGAAAAAAGAAAGATTTTTGATACTGAGACACCTCTCAAAAGCTCATAAAAAGGGAGAAAGAGATCTGGAACAAAAATCCTAGAAGAAGACCCTCTTCTTCTTCTTTGTTCTTTTCTTAGACACCCTAATTTGTGTTTTCAATATCTCCATGACCTAGATGAATTTTTCTTTGATTTTTCTACACCAAAAAGTCCTCTCAAATGTCTACAATCCACAAAAATTTTAGCTAAATTTTTTTTTTAAATAAAGAGATATGTAGAGTCCAAGTTAAGTCAAAAATCTAAACTAGGAAGGACCAAATAAGAAAAGTTGTTTGGGCGCCCCCACCTTTTTTTGTGCCATGGACCAGCAAGGGGGATGCACAAAAATATCCTCTTTTACCATAAAAATCAAAGAAAATAAGGAAGGATGGATCGGCACACTTATGGGAAGAGTTTTGGTTGACAAGGATTCTATCTCATAGAATCCTTAAGCAAAACTAATTCCCCTTTTGATTTAGTCTTCTAACAAACTTCCACATAAGAAAAAAGAAGAGAGAAGGGAGGCATGAGAGGTGTGGAGATTATTCACATAAAAATACAAAGAGAAAAGGATGGGGCGTGAGGATTAGGTGGCACAAGAAATAGGGAGTCCTAGTCACTAGGACTCCTATTTTGACTTAGTCAAACAAGATCTTTTAACCAAATAAAAATAAGAGTAAACCAACCCAATTAAATAAGATCCTAACTCATTTAAAGACTTAATTAAATTAAATTTAATTTTAATTTAATTTTCTAACCAAATTAGAAAATTGGGTTGACCCGAGTCTTAGTTAGACTAGGACTAGTTCTTCCTTGCACTTGACTTATCCAATAAGCCAATTGGACTTGATCCAATCAAGCTCAAACCAAATCTAATTAAATTAAATTTAATTAGACTTAATCTCAGCCTTCTGGCTTAATCAAATTAAGTCAATTAGCAATCAAATTGCTAATCGATCCTTCTACAATACTTGTACTAGGTTAAATACCAATCATATTGATTGTTTAATCCTAAAACGATTCTAAATCACTGATCAACCATCCAATCGGAATGTGAACTCTAATGTGTATGACCTCATAGGTCTGAACCTAAGCTGGTAGTATAAGAATAAATTTTTGTACCAATCAAAGTGACCATCTAGCAATGATATCCAATAATCGAATAGGTCGAAAGGTGTAGAACACCATCCTTAAAATTCACGTGAATATAATTTCTATATAATTCATCCCCTTGACCATAATACTCATAGGACACCTCAGAGTTTAACTGTCAACTCTGATCAGATTATCCACATTGTATTTTAAAATATCAAATCCATCTGATGGATTATCCTGGCTAAGATTTTGCTATATTGAAATATAGTGGTACATTCTTCTCCAACCCTTGGAGTGATCAATTCCATCTTGATCACACTCTGACTTTGCAAGTACTTGACTGTGCCCAGAAGCCTTCCATTGTTGAATTAGAAATTTAATTAGTCTGGTACCAAAATATAGTGAGTTGCTTGCAAGTCATTAAGATGATCTCAGTTCTAAGGGATACTTATACCTATATCCCATCAGAGACATTCTCGATAGCAAAATGCTCTAGAGTTGATCACATTCAATAATGACGTACCCATACATCTCACCTGTATGCTATACTAGTATCTCCACACTTTTTGGTTAAGAGAACAACCAACCTATATGGCATATAGCGACCTATGCTCGATAGATACTATCGTCCTAGTTAACAGCCTATCATTTGGTCGTAAACAAATTTAAGGACTAATCAATAAATCCTCTCTTTATCGAAACTAAATAGTTCTAAGGACTTTATCACAACAATGGAGTTCATTAGAAGATATAAATTTATGATGAAAAAAGATGCCAAAATATTTTTTATTAATTAATAAATTAATTATAATATCTCAATCATCAATAGGCTAATGATTGACTTTGGAACATAATTCTCAATAACTTCCACTTATCCTAAAGCCACTCGGCATAGTATCTAATACCCATCTTCAACTTATGATTGTCGAACTCCTTGATTGCTAGGACTTTAGTGAAGGGGTCGGCTAGGTTCTTCTTTTCATCGATCTTCTGAAAGTCGATGTCACCATGATCCATGATCTCATGGACCAAATGAAAGCAGTGTAGAATGTGCTTTATCCGTTGGTGTGCCTTCGATTTCTTTTTTTGAGCTATGGCACCAGTGCTATCGCAGTAGAGCATGACTGAACCATCAATGGAGGATGCTACTCCAAGCTCGGTGATGAACTTTCTCAGCCACAGCTTTCTTTACTGCATTTGATGCTGCCATGTACTCTGCTTCGCAAACAGAGTCAACCACTGTATGTTGCTTGAAATTTTTTCAGCAAATGGCTCCACCATTAAGAGTAAAGATATACTCCGACATACTTTTATTGTCATCATGGTCAGATTGAAAGCTGGAGTTTGTAAACCCCACAAGCTTTAGATCTAACTCACCATAAACCAACTATTGGTCCTTAGTATTTCTCAAATACTTAAGGATGGTTTTAACCACCTTCCAGTGATTTTCTTCAGAGTCAGACTAGTATCTACTCACTACTTCTAGTGAGTATTCCATGTCTGGTCTCGTACATATCATTGCATACATAATAGATCCCACTATCGAAGCATATAAAATTCTGCTCATACGCTCTCTCTCTTTAGAAGTTGTCGGATAATCCTTCTAAGAGAGAAATTTCTTGGCCTATTAGAAGATAGCCCTTTTGAAAATTCTCCATGCTGAACCTCTTCAGCACAGTTTGTATGTACGTGGTGAAGGGAAATCCTGATTTCCCGGTCCAGGTTCGTCTAGATCTGATTAGATCAAGAGATATATTTCAAAATTTTTTCTCTTGATCTCAATCAGATCTTGATATGTTTCAGATCTGATTCTTATTATTTTAACAAATAAAATAAAATAAGATAAATTAAATCAAATTTAATTTACCTGATTTGGGTAATCCTATTACCCTGTAGATGATCCTGATTGCAGCGGAAGGTTCTGGATCTTAGCCACGCAAGCGCCTGGCCTCTACCGGTATCCACTCGGGTTGGATCTGGAGAATCTCTTCTTCTCTATCACACCTCCAAAAATCAGATCTGGATCTGATTTGGAGGATCTTCAAAACTCTTTTGAAGATCTGCAGTCGTCCTTTTGCAGCAGCGCAGCCTTCTTGCTTTTGATCGCCTTTCCTTGATCTGAATCGCACCAAACTAAGTCCAAAACACTTTTGGACGTGGAGAGCAAGGGGAGAAGAGAGTATGGCATGGAGAAGGAGGGGAGAGGCAGCCTTGGACGTGGGAAATCTCTTTCAATAAGACTTTGACTTAGGATTAGGGTTGGGCGCAGGGTCTTATTTATAGACCTCTTGTGATCCAACTCCTCTTCCTCTCAACCAATCACAACCCTTTGTGAAATCAGATCTAAATCTGATTGGTTGAAAAAGAGACCCCTGGATTCCTCCTTAGAGGGCGCCTAAGACCAGTCAAACTGGATTCTTAGTAGAACTCTGATTGGAATCCTAAAGGGAGGTGGAGTCCTTGTCCAACAAGGACTCCTAGGCGCCTCCTACTTGGGCTCACGCCACCCTTGGCGTGCGCCCTTCTCCTTGCCAGGTTCTGGCAGGGGGACAAGGCCCCCACCAGCTCTCCAATAGGTGCATGACATGTGGTCAAAAGTCAAAGGGTGAATGGTCAACGTTTGACCAGTCAAAGGTAGACTTTTGACCAAAGTCAAAGAACAAGAAATGGCAGGTGACCAAAAATGGCAGGTAATGTCTTACAAATAAGACAACCTATTCTGACTTGGACAACCTCCAGTCAGACCATATGAAGGCCTCTGATTGAGCACAAACTCCTTTGGCTCAGTCAGGACAACTTATTTATGATAGTAAAAGAAGAACGTTAGGTTCAATCGAGTGCTAGCACGATTTCCTTGAACCTAATTGAATCTCATTCAGATCAATTGAACTAGATCAGTTCAATTGATGATCACCAGATTCAAACCCTTGTTTGTGTGACCCAGTTAGGTTCAGTTCTGTATGGTAATGGGATATGTCATGATCTCTATCATAGACATCATCGAAACTCCTTTCGATGGATCAGAACTCTTCTGATTCGAACAGCTAGAATGATCGATCATCTAAATCATTCTAATTGCTCCCAAAATCCACCAGTGACACCTAGCAGTATATGGTGGCAACCCATCAGAGCTGAATGCGAACCTCTTGGTGCAGCTACCTGTGTGATTCAGTTCTTCTATCTTGAGCCCCGATCAGATTAGGGTTAAGGTGAACTCGTCAAACCCTAGTCTCTGTCATATGATGTAATCATTCGATTCGAGTCCAATGTGAAAATCTAAATAGAAACTCTTTCTATTATTTCACTCTACCATGGCCATGGGCTTCTGGACTTGATTCTCATGATCATCATAGGGCTACTCCTCTACCACCGAGGTAGATAGATCCCATCTTGATGCAATCCAGTTCCTACAATGAACATGTCATAGCCAACATACACCTCAGGGTTCCATATGGCTAGGAGACCGAGTAATGGTGTAGTCAAACTATAACACCCTCAAGGTGAACTGCCGATGCATCTCAGGTCAAAGAACCAGACACACTACTGCAGCATCGAGTCAGTCATTGACGAGAAGGTAGACTTCCCTAATGACTACTCGAGGTGGTCACGCTCAGTGCCCTCGTTCTCTAACGAGTACCTGTACTCTCGCTCCGGTGTCTCCACACCGTAGACTCAAGACTCATCTACTAAAGAGAAGCGATCGTACACCAACCTTCCGGATCAATCACCATCCTCGTGATGATCCTATGGTCGGGAGCTGTTTATGAGTTAATAATGATTATTCATGTCTTAAATTTTCAACTCTTGAAAATATGAATTATCATTACCATTAACTCAAAGGATGTATCACAGACACTAAATACACATGTGTGATAGAAAATAACCCATTTCATTAATTATAGTCAAAATTACAATTTTGCCCCTAGAAGTGTATTACAAGTGTCAGCCAATTCTGGCTTCTAGGGCACATATATCTAACAATCTCCCACTTGTCCTAAAGCCAATTGGCTACAAGTCTAAGTCCCATCTTCTCAAGGTGGGCTTCGATCTTCTGCTGGCCCAACGGCTTTGTAAGTGGGTCTGCCACATTATCTGTGGAGTTGACTCTCTTGACCTCAACGTAACCTTTCTCAAGGTAATCGCGGATGAGATGGTATCACCGTTTGCTTAGGAACTCTTCCAGCACAAACAGTCTGCCAGATGTCGACTTTCGATCATCTATATCGGACATGAAGTCCGAGTCTGTGTATCCCTGAACTTGGAGTTCTCCATTACCAAAGACCAACATCATATCCTTAGTTCTTCTCAAGTACTTAAGGATACATTTCACAGAAGTCCAGTGTTCTTCACCTGGATTTGACTGATATCTGCTTGTGACACTCACAGCATGGGCTATATCAGGTCGTGTACATAGCATGGCATACATGAGGCTCCCTATTGCAGAAGCATAAGGGATCTTGCTCATGCGTTCTATTTCCTCAGGTGTGCTGGGGCACATCTTCTTGGAAAGATGAATACCATGTCTGAAGGGTATTAATCCCCTCTTAGAGTTTTCCATACTAAACCTCTTTAGTACTTCCTCTATGTACATCTTCTGTGAAAGTCCTAGCATCCTATTCGGTCTATCCCTATAGACCTTAATTCCTAGAATAAAGGATGCTTCACCTAGGTCTTTCATGGAGAATTCCTTAGACAACCACATCTTGACTGATGTCAACATGGGAATATCATTCCCAATAAGGAGGATGTCATCCACGTACAATACGAGGAAGACAACAGCGCTCCCACTGACCCTTTTGAAAACACATGGTTCCTCTTCATTTTTGATGAAACCAAACTTTTTGATCACATCATTGAAACGAGTGTTCCAGCTCCGAGATGCTTGCTTAAGTCCATATATGGACCTTTGCAGCTTGCAAACCTTGTGATCAGTATCACTGGATGTGAAACCTAGCGGCTGTTCCATATAGATATCTTCCTCAAGATATCCATTTAGGAATGCCGTTTTCACGTCCATTTGCCATATTTCATAATCGAAATAGGCTGCAACAGCAAGCAATGTGCGGATGGATTTTAGCATAGCTACCGGGGAAAAGGTATCCTGATAGTCAATGCCTTCACGTTGACTATAACCTTTTGCCACCAGTCTAGCCTTGAATGTCTCCACATTCCCATCTGCACCAATCTTTCTCTTGAAGATCCATTTACACCCAATAGGTACTATACCTTCTGGTGGATCTACCAAGGTCCAGACTTGGTTTGAGTGCATCGAGTCGATCTCTGACTTCATTGCCTCAAGCCATTTCTCGGAGTCGATATCTGATATCGCCTCGTTGTAGGTTTTGGGATCATCACCATGAGCACCATTACCTATGAGGAACATTTCCTCTACATCCTCTGAAATAATACCTAAGTATCTTTCAGGGGGACGGGAAACTCTTTCCGATCTACGAGGTGGAGGAGGTAGTGTTCTTATTGGCTCAACCTGATTTGGTTCCACTTGGTCCTTAGCTCTTTCTGCTTGTGAGACTTTCTCATCAAGCTTAATCTGCTTTCCAATGCCACTATCTTGAATAAACTATTTTTCAAGAAATATGGCATGTCGACTCACAATCACATTGTGGTCTTCTGGAATGTAGAAATAGTATCCTAATGACTCTTTAGGATATCCTATGAATCGAGCTCTAAAGGACCTAAACTCTAACTTGTCCGCTTGTTGTCTTTTGACATAAGCCGGACAACCCCAAATTCTGAGATGACTCAGACTTGGTTTCTTACCGTGCCATATCTCATACGGTGTGGTAGGAACGGTTTTAGAGGGAACCCTATTCAGTAAATAGATTGAAGTTAATAATGAATGTCCCCAAAGAAAATCTGGGAGGTCTGTGAAGCTCATCATGGATCGAACCATATCCAATAGAGTCCGATTTCTCCGTTCTGAAACCCCGTTGAGTTGAGGTGTTCCTGGTGGAGTCCATTGAGAGACTATGCCATTTTCCTTAAGATAGTCTAGGAATTCCCGGCTAAGGTATTCACCTCCTCGATCTGATCGAAGAACCTTAATGGGTTTTCCAGTTTGTTTTTCTACTTCATGTCTGAATTCTTTGAACTTTTCAAAAGCTTCAGACTTGTGTCTCATAAGATACACATACCCATACCTAGACAGATCATCGGTAAAGGTAATGAAGTAGACAAAATTGCCTCTAGCCGGCACATCGAATGGGCCGCACACATCAGTATGTACTAGGGCAAGGAGATCTGTGGCCCTCTCCCCATGTCCAACAAAAGGGAGTTTAGTCATTTTGCCTTGAAGACAAGATTCACAAGTTGGATATGACTCAAAAGTCAATGGACTCAATAGCCCATTTTTCTCCAATTTGTTAATCCTATCTTCTGCTATATGACCTAATCTCAGGTGCCATAGATATCTGTCGTTTGGACTATCCCTAGGTCGTTTGGCATTCACGTTTTGCTCGATAGTTAAAACAGGTACATCAATATGCAACTGATAAAGACCATTAACAAGGAAACCATTTGCAATTTTATTTCTTTCATAAAGAATGTTACAATGGTCCTTAAAGAAGGTGATCACATAACCTTCTTGTGCTAAGCATGAAACAGAAATCAAATTCCTGCTAGCTGCAGGCACATAATAACAGTCTTTTAAAACTAAGTCTAAACCAGATGGTAATCGCAGAGGGTATGTTCCCACGGCTACTGCAGCAACTCTTGCTCCATTACCGACGCGTAGGATCATGTCTCCATCCCTCAGCCTCCTGCTATCCTCAAGACCCTGCATAGAAGTGCACAGATGAGCACTAGAACCAGAGTCAAGCACCCAACTGGATGCAGAAGAAACCGTAAGGTTAGACTCAATAACGAGCATACCTCCAGAAGGACCTTCCTTCTTGTTCTTTAGGGTGGCCAGGTAAGTAGGGCAGTTCCGCTTCCAATGGCCGTCGCTGTTGCAATGGAAACACTTTCCTTTGCCATCGACCTTCTTCTTCGGTTCTGCCTTCTTCTTCTTTGATCCTTCTACCTTTTGCTTTTTCACAGACTTCTTTTTCTTTCCATAAGACTTTCTTTTGGAAGAAGTCCGTTCCATAGCAAGAACTGAGCCTTTAGAACCTTTCATAGAAAGCTCAGCGGTAACCAGCATATTCATCAACTCGGCCAAGGAATTTCTGAAGTTTATGCATGTGGTAATTCATGATGAATTGCCCATATGCATCAGTCAAGGATTGCAGAATAATATCGTTCTGCAAGTCCAAGTCCAACTTCACACCGAGCTTCTCAAGCTCTTCCATGTCCTTGATCATTGTCAGACAGTGATCTTGGACTGACTGCCCATCACGCATCTTAGCCTTAAAAAGTCATTTCGTGACTTGATATTTGGCTGCGCGACTCTGTTCACCAAACATCTCCTGCAGGTGAGCCAACATTTGGCGAGCAGTCCCGATATCTTCATGTTGGCGCTGGAGCTCATCAGACATCGAGCCCAACATGTAGTATCTGGCCTTATTGTCTTCGTCAATCCATTTTTCCAGAGACGCTCTCTGTTCAGTGGATGGACGAGCTGGTAAGGTGGGAGGGTCCTGGTCCAAAACATGTGTTAACTTCTCTGAACCCAAAACAATTTTGTAGTTCCTGAGCCAATCTTTATAATTGGGTCCAGTCAGTCTATGTGTGTCTAGGATACGTGCCAGTGGGTTGGACGCAGACATTTTCCTGTAGAGAGTCAAAGATTCTAGTTAGATACTGTAATTTTGACTTGACCAATTTGTTTAGGGATTTTATTTTTAAACAAATTAGCTCCCACTATTTTCTCGGATCCCTACACTCCCTCTGTAGAGATGCGAAAATCTCCGCGATTGATGATTTCTAGTGGGTGGTGCGGTCTCACCAACTGACTCATCACCTCACCTAACAGTTATTGGTGATGGGTTAGCCAATGAGTGAACAACTCTTGTTCAATGATTCTCTAATCATGGTGCACCCAAACTTGGTCTCTAATTCATGAATCTCACCGTATCCGGAATATTGATCCACTCCTTAGTTAAGTCAGACCCACCATTTGCATAGACTGGGTTCCTAATTGGGTCTCTCACCGTATCCGGAATATTGAGCCCAACTCATCCTCCAGCCCATAGCATCCAATGCCTAATAGACATGGTTGCGTCTTCCCGGTGCAACTGAGCCACTGTATCCAGCCGAGAACAATCAACCCCGGGAAGGGCCCGCACGTCTACAATGGTGGAAGACCTCGGACTTAATCTTTTCTTAGGGAGAATTGATTCAGGTCTCATTAAACTAGACTTGGCTTAGTCATAACAATTATGACTAACCTAGTGGCATGGGTCAGCTCGGATTATTGACCACCTCAGATCAGAACTGTGTCAACAGATATGGCCAGGTAAGTGAGACCGGTGGAAGGAATATGCCGTTAACTCGCACAAGAACGCATTCAGGTCGAGTAGCTTCCAATTAAAAACCAGTCGATCGTCTGTGCCAAACTTACCTTAGACACCAAATTGTTGAGTCAGAACCAATTGGGTTAGCCTACAATCCAGACTCTAACCTCTGAGCCTAATTAGGTCTTGCTTGATCGTGACTCGATCTTGACCCAGACTTAATCCTATTAGGCTGGTCAATTTAAGCATTGTTGATCCCATCTAACCAACTCTTGATTCGGTTTGATCAACCGCTTAGACCTAATTGAGCTACCCAAGCCCGAACCCAGTATTATGAATATGTCTTAGATCTGAAATTCTCAATTTTAGACCTAATTAATATTCCATAAACTTAATTCTTAATTAAGTTGGGTTCATAAACAAAATATGCACAATAAATCCTAGGGTTTCAGGATCTAGGGTTTTGCAGAAAGTAAGTTTTGGGTTTCTGATTAAGGACGAACACGCAGCACCC
>QRFJ01000952.1:588834-625444 GCA_006176705.1 Cocos nucifera | reverse complement strand
GAGCCACTGTATCCAGCCGAGAACAATCAACCCCGGGAAGGGCCCGCACGTCTACAATGGTGGAAGACCTCGGACTTAATCTTTTCTTAGGGAGAATTGATTCAGGTCTCATTAAACTAGACTTGGCTTAGTCATAACAATTATGACTAACCTAGTGGCATGGGTCAGCTCGGATTATTGACCACCTCAGATCAGAACTGTGTCAACAGATATGGCCAGGTAAGTGAGACCGGTGGAAGGAATATGCCGTTAACTCGCACAAGAACGCATTCAGGTCGAGTAGCTTCCAATTAAAAACCAGTCGATCGTCTGTGCCAAACTTACCTTAGACACCAAATTGTTGAGTCAGAACCAATTGGGTTAGCCTACAATCCAGACTCTAACCTCTGAGCCTAATTAGGTCTTGCTTGATCGTGACTCGATCTTGACCCAGACTTAATCCTATTAGGCTGGTCAATTTAAGCATTGTTGATCCCATCTAACCAACTCTTGATTCGGTTTGATCAACCGCTTAGACCTAATTGAGCTACCCAAGCCCGAACCCAGTATTATGAATATGTCTTAGATCTGAAATTCTCAATTTTAGACCTAATTAATATTCCATAAACTTAATTCTTAATTAAGTTGGGTTCATAAACAAAATATGCACAATAAATCCTAGGGTTTCAGGATCTAGGGTTTTGCAGAAAGTAAGTTTTGGGTTTCTGATTAAGGACGAACACGCAGCACCCCTACACGTCATAAGAACACCCCATCGAATGGGAAGAGAGGGCCTTTAAACCCTTCTTCGTTCTTATGACCGGACGGCCAAGAGGAACGCCTTAATCAGGAACATGTAAATCTACAAAACAGTTATAGATCTATATCATATATCTCATATACAAATTTAGATCTAATCAAGGCATATTTTGCATACATCTCATGTATCAAATCATGCATGTTTTCAGATCTAAATTATCACATAATAATCTAAAAAATTAGATTTAAATTGATCTAATCAAAATAAATTCTAATCTAGACAATTATGTAGAACTATTCTACAACTAGTCTAGTCATGCATCTATCATATCTCATATGATATTTAAAATTAAATAATTTTTATTTGCTGTTTATCAGATGTTATTATAACACTTATAATATCAGAAAACAGTAAATAAGAAGATCTAAAATATGATTTAATCATATTAAATCAAAGACATGCAAAACTATTCTATAGAACTATTCTATTCTAGAACTAGTCATGCATATCTTCATGTTCTTAGATCCAAATCATTTAATTTTAATTTTTCTGATTTCAGATCTGATCACATCTCATGTGACATCTGAAATCACATTATTTTTAATTAAAATAAAATTAAAATCAGATCTAAACAATTTTTAGAACCATGGCTCTGATACCAGTTGAAGGGAAATCCTGATTTCCCGGTCCAGGTTCGTCCAGATCTGATTAGATCAAGAGATATATTTCAAAAATTTTTCTCTTGATCTCAATCAGATCTTGATATGTTTCAGATCTGATTCTTATTATTTTAATAAATAAAATAAAATAAGATAAATTAAATCAAATTTAATTTACCTGATTTGGGTAATCCTATTACCCTGTAGATGATCCTGATTGCAGCGGAAGGTTCTGGATCTTAGCCACGCAAGCGCCTGGCCTCTACCGGTATCCACTCGGGTTGGATCTGGAGAACCTCTTCTTCTCTATCACACCTCCAAAAATCAGATCTGGATCTGATCTTGGAGGATCTTCAAAACTCTTTTGAAGATCTGCAGTCGTCCTTTTGCAGCAGCGCAGCCTTCTTGCTTTTGATCGCCTTTCCTTGATCTGAATCGCACCAAACTAAGTCCAAAACACTTTTGGCTTTTGGACGTGGAGAGCAAGGGGAGAAGAGAGTATGGCATGGAGAAGGAGGGGAGAGGCAGCCTTGGACGTGGGAAATCTCTTTCAATAAGACATTTGACTTAGGATTAGGGTTGGGCGCAGGGTCTTATTTATAGACCTAAGCTTGTGATCCAACTCCTCTTCCTCTCAACCAATCACAACCCTTTGTGAAATCAGATCTAAATCTGATTGGTTGGAAATAGAGACCCCTGGATTCCTCCTTAGAGGGCGCCTAAGACCAGTCAAACTGGATTCTTAGTAGAACTCTGAATTGGAATCCAAAAGGGAGGTGGAGTCCTTGTCCAACAAGGACTCCTAGGCGCCTCCTACTTGGGCTCACGCCACCCTTGGCGTGCGCCCTTCTCCTTGCCAGGTTCTGGCAGGGGGACAAGCCCCCACCAGCTCTCCAATAGGTGCATGACATGTGGTCAAAAGTCAAAGGGTCAATGGTCAACATTTGACCAGTCAAAGGTAGACTTTTGACCAAAGTCAAAGAACAAGAAATGGCAGGTGACCAAAAATGGCAGTAATGTCTTACAAATAAGACAACCTATTCTGACTTGGACAACCTCCAGTCAGACCATATGAAGGCCTCTGATTGAGCACAAACTCCTTTGGCTCAGTCAGGACAACTTATTTATGATAGTAAAAGAAGAACGTTAGGTTCAATCGAGTGCTAGCACGATTTTCTTGAACCTAATTGAATCTCATTCAGATCAATTGAACTAGATCAGTTCAATTGATGATCACCAGATTCAAACCCTTGTTTGTGTGACCCAGTTAGGTTCAGTTCTGTATGGTAATGGGATATGTCATGATCTCTATCATAGACATCATCGAAACTCCTTTCGATGGATCAGAACTCTTCTGATTCGAACAGCTAGAATGATCGATCATCTAAATCATTCTAATTGCTCCCAAAATCCACCAGTGACACCTAGCAGTATATGGTGGCAACCCATCAGAGCTGAATGCGAACCTCTTGGTGCAGCTACCTGTGTGATTCAGTTCTTCTATCTTGAGCCCCGATCAGATTAGGGTTAAGGTGAACTCGTCAAACCCTAGTCTCTGTCATATGATGTAATCATTCGATTCGAGTCCAATGTGAAAATCTAAATAGAAACTCTTTCTATTATTTCACTCTACCATGGCCATGGGCTTCTGGACTTGATTCTCATGATCATCATAGGGCTACTCCTCTACCACCGAGGTAGATAGATCCCATCTTGATGCAATCCAGTTCCTACAATGAACATGTCATAGCCAACATACACCTCAGGGTTCCATATGGCTAGGAGACCGAGTAATGGTGTAGTCAAACTATAACACCCTCAAGGTGAACTGCCGATGCATCTCAGGTCAAAGAACCAGACACACTACTGCAGCATCGAGTCAGTCATTGACGAGAAGGTAGACTCCCTAATGACTACTCGAGGTGGTCACGCTCAGTGCCCTCGTTCTCTAACGAGTACCTGTACTCTCGCTCCGGTGTCTCCACACCGTAGACTCAAGACTCATCTACTAAAGAGAAGCGATCGTACACCAACCTTCCGGATCAATCACCATCCTCGTGATGATCCTATGGTCGGGAGCTGTTTATGAGTTAATAATGATTATTCATGTCTTAAATTTTCAACTCTTAAAAATATGAATTATCATTACCATTAACTCAAAGGATGTATCACAGACACTAAATACACATGTGTGATAGAAAATAACCCATTTCATTAATTATAGTCAAAATTACAATTTTGCCCCTAGAAGTGTATTACAAGTGTCAGCCAATTATGGCTTCTAGGGCACATATATCTAACACGTGGACTGGGATATACCAAGCATCCTTTTAGATCTATCCCTATAGATCTTCATCCCTAGGATGTAGGATGCTTCACCCAAGTCCTTCATGGAGAACTGTGATGACAATCAGACTTTTATTCATTGTAGTGCAGGGATATCATTTTCGATTAAGAGAATGTCATCCATGTATAAAACAAAAAATACTACTGCTGGACCATTTGTCCATTTGTAAATGCAGGATTCTTCTTCATTCTTAACGAGGCCATACGTTTTGATCACTTTATCAAAATGCATGTTTCAACTTCGAGATGCTTGCTTTACTTCATAAATGGATCTCTGAAGCCTGCACACCTTGGACTCATCTGTGAATGTGAACCTCTCAGGTTGTATCATATACACCTCTTCGGTTAGCTCTCCATTTAGGAAAGCTATCTGTACATCCATCTGCCAGATCTCATAGTCCAGGTGGAGAGCTATTGCAAGCATTATCCGAATGAATTTGAGCATTATCACTGGAAAAAATGTCTCGTCATAGTCAATACCATAACATTGACGATACCCCTTGACAACCAGATGAGTTTTATAAGTCTCCACCTTTCCATCTGTGCCTCTTTTTCTTTTGAATATCCATTTACATCCAATGGATTTAACCCCTTCAGGTGGGTCAACTAATGTATCATTGACCTTCATGAAATCCATTTCGGATCCCATGGCTTCTAACCATTTCTCAGAGTCGGATCTCTGCATCGCATCCATATAAGTGATCGGACCCTCATCATTCTCATCGAGTTAGATGGGATCACCATCCTAAACTAAGAATCCATAGTATCTATCTGGATGGCACGGTACTCTACCGGATTGCCTTAATGGTGCGAGTTCACTAGGCTTCAGATCTGATCTGATCAAATCCAACTTAGGTTCAACATTCTGTGTCAGACTTTCTATCCATTGAACTTCATCAAGTTCAATCTTAAAGGCAGTAGTTCCTTCACCAAGGAACTTCTTTTTCAAAAAAGTTGCCCTAAGGCTGATGAACACCTTTTGTTCATCAGCATGGTAGAAATAATATCCTTTGATCTCTTTCAGGTATCCTATGAATGTACACTTGTCAGACCTAAGTCCAAGTTTATCTATAATTAACCATTTGACATAAGCCGAGCACTCCCAAATCCTAAGGTGTGAAAGTGCTAGCTTACGTCCTATCTATATCTCATATGGGATTTTAACTACAGACTTACTTGGAATTCTATTTAATAGATAACAAGCCAATTCAAGTGCATATCCCTAGAAAGATATCGACAAGCTAGCAAATCCCATCATCGATCGAACCATGTCTAACAGAGTCCAATTCTTTCATTCAGACACACCATTATGCTATGGTGTTCCAGAAGGAGTATATTGAGAGAGAATCTTATTCTCTCCTAGATATGTGAGAAACTCACCAAAAAGGTATTCTCCTTCTCGGTCAGACCAAAAAATTTTAATACTCTTTTTAGTTTATTTTTCTACTTTACTTTAGAATTATTTGAATATTTCGAAAGAATCAGACTTATGTTTCATCAGATAGACATATCTATATCTAGATAGATCATCTGTGAAAGTGATGAAGTAGACATATCCATCTCTGGCACTTGTGCTCATTGATCTACATACATCAGTATACACTAAACTTAACAACTCATTGGCTTTCTTACCTTTTTCAGTAAAAGGTGACCTAGTCATTTTACCAAGAAGACAGAACTCACAGGTTGAAAGTGATTCATAATTACTGACTTCGAGGATTCTCTCTTAAGTCAACCTATTTATCCTATTCTTGTTCATATGACCTAGCCTACAGTGCCATAAGTAGATATCTGATACACTATCTAATCTAGGATACTTGCCAGTAGAATAGACTATATTAATAGATTGTGATAACATATATACATCATTATTCAATTATCCATAGAAAATAGTAACACCATTCACAATGACATTTCAAACTCACTTCTTTATTGAAATTTCATAATTGTTCATGGCCAAAAGGCCTATAGAAATGATATTTAAAAAGAAACTAGGATAGAAATATCAATCACTAAGAATAATGGTATGAGATTTAAATATAAGTTTCAAAATTTCTAAAGTTAAAACTGGAACTGGTCTTCCATCTCCAACATTTAGGAATCTCTCGTCTTGCTCGAATCTTCTATTGACCTGTAACCCCTGCAACGAATTACAAATATGGTAAGGGCTACCGGTATCCAATACCTAGTCAGTAATATCATAAATAGAAAAATTGCAAGGAGTTATCATATAAACATCTTGCCCAGCAATAGCTTGCTTCTTTCTCTGCTTGTTCGGATCTAGGAAGGCAATGTACTGAGGATAGTTCCTCTTTCAGTGCTCCCACTTCTTACAAAAGAAGCATTCAACTTGACTCTTATCGAGCTTGATCTTTCTGGTCTGATCCTACACTGATGTCGCAGCTTGAACTTGCACCTTCTTTATTTTCTTCTTCTTATTCTTCTTCTCTTTCCTAAAGGATCGAGAATCAGAAGACGAACCTCCCACTAAGTTCACTGACTCTTTATGGAGTTAGTGATCTTTCTCAAAGTTTTGAAGTAACCCCAGTAAGCCGTGGTAGTTTACTTCAGTCTTTGTCATTCTTTAATGAGTAAGAAAAGAGAGATAGGACTTTGGCAGCGAGTTTAATATTGTATCTTTTCCAAGTTGTTCGTGCAAAAAAAAATTGAGTTTGCTTAAGTGCTCTATCAGCTCGATCATGTATAGTACATGATCAGTGATAGAGGCTCCATCCTGCATTCTGACATTGAAGATGGTGCAACTAGTCTTGTGCCTCTAAACGTCATCAGATGTGCCAAAAGAATCCTCCAACACTTGGAGCATTTTATTTGGCTGAGCTGTCTCAAACCTACGATTGAACTCATCGCTCATCACAGCCAACATAATGCAGCGCACCATGGTTCGATCACTAAGCCACTTCTAATAAGTATCTCTGACTATTTCACGTGCATTAGCAGTTAGCTCCTTAGGTGCAGGATTCGTCAGCACATATAGGATTCGTTCATGCTCCAGGATAATCTTCAACTTTCGATACCAACTATCAAAGTTGGGTCCCACCAACTTATCATTATCCAACAATGATCGAAGCGATAGGAAAGTGGCCATGTCTGCACAAAGAAAAATCAAAATCTAATTAGTAATTGATTCATTAAATCGAAAGATTTGGACTTTAATCAAAAGGTTTCTCTCACTATTTTATTCGAATTAGTAGCCTCTACCTCCAATTCGAGGAATTATCCTAATTCCTTAGTGGGTACGAGAATCCACATAGACTGTACATGAGCCCAATTTTGGTTGGCCAATCCATGTACATCTAAGGGTAGGTTCATAACTAATTATTTCTTCAAATAATTTTTAGTAATTAAATTTTGCCCCAGCCCTTGATTAGTTGACTTTGGCCTTCTTAGAAAAGAGTCTAGTTAGGTCCAACCATTATCATGACCATACTTAGCCCATCTAACCAATGAATGATCAGGCCCAACTTTGGTTGGCCCACCTGACCATCATTTAGAAAGATGTATCAAAGAGATCATATAATGAATGATAATTCCATCAACCGATAGCACCAGGCCTTTAGGCCTCCAATGATTATCCAACTGATGAACCCATTATCATCCACTTTAATGGGAGGCTATGATCCAATTATCATATAACTATTTCACTTTAGAGGCTTAATAATTTTAGAAGATTTATTTATAGAAGTGAGTAGGTCAGATTAACCAGCTTGTCATGATCATCCCACTGACTTCACCAAGTCAGCTTAAGGGAGACCACTAATAGGTTGGTCTAAGAGCACCTAAATTAGTTATACTTATTTACCTAGCTGACATGGGTCAGCTCGAATAGTCAAGTGATTCAATCAAAATATAATCTCACCAAAAGGCCAGGTAAGTTTGATCGATGGAAAGATCTGCCAAAGCTTGCCTTAGACACCATCAAAAATAGTCAGGTAAGCGGACTACCAATTAAAAATCACCGATCTGATTTACCTTAGACGTCAATTGGTTTAATTAGTTTTAATTAGATCAACTTAATAGTTTATGTTAGATCACGTAGCCAAGAATCAAGTCCATCTTGGGTCTTGTTAAAGACATGGACTTGACCAACTACAACTATTGTAATTTATCTAGAGAATTCTTGACCTAATCTAAGATAATAATTGATTAGATTTAATCAATTCTCTAATTAAGTCCATTCTTTAATCTAACCCTAGGTCTAACCCAATTAATGGACCTAATCTCCACTAACCCATTTAACCCAATGTGTTATGATTTATGTCTTAGGATCTTCAATTCACAATCCTAGATCCTAATCAATCAATTTCTTAATTCTCAATTAAGTTTTAGGCTAAGGGTTAGGATTTGGCTTTTCAAAAATGATTTTCATATTTGTAAAATATTTTTACAATATGACTCTATCAACCAAGTTGCATGTTTGATTCATAATCAATATGCAAGTAAAATAAACATAAAACTACTTTAGATGTAATCTAAATATGTTCATGTAATTAAAATAGTTTCAATAATAATCAATCATAAATCTTCCTAGATCAAATCTAATACATTTATGATGATTGAAATTAGATTAAAATATTTTTAATCAGATCATAAAATTTCTTAGATCTAATCTAAAATTTTATGATCAATATTTTATATCAGCACGTACTAGGACAATCTATTCACTGTAAGGGGTAAACCTTACAGCAAGATAACCTTATGGCAGTCTGTGCAATCTAAAATATTTTACTTTTATATCTAAAATTATTTTAAATTTATTAAATTATAAATAAAATTAGATTAAATCTAATAAATTTATAATTAGAGTCAGATCATCACGAACTAGGATAATCTTTTCACTATAAGGGATAAACCTTACAGCAGGACAACCTTATGACAGTTCGTGAGATCTAATTTTTTTTTAATTTTAGATTTAATAATTAAATTATAAATTAGATTTAATAGAAAAAATAATCTAAATATACATAAAAATTATTTAACAAGAACCTAGGCTCTGATACCAATTGAAGGAATCAGATCTAGGATTTCATGGGTAGATCTTAAAACTTTTTTAAGATTATGTAGTAAAAAACTTAAATAAATTAAATATTTATTTAAATAAATATATAAATACCTAGATCTAAAATTTATTACATGATCAAGATATGATATTAAATTAAAAATTAAAATCAAACAAGAAAGAAAAGGTTGATCAAATCAACCTAGATCTATACTACATCAAATGCAGGTATGAAGTTAATAGATCAAATCTATTACCTGAGCAAGTTAAATATTCTAACTAGCTGATTCAGGTTTAAGGATGAAGTCATGAGCTGCACACACGTCCAACCTCTAGGAGTCGTTCACACGAGCCCACAAACACGAACAGAGATCCTGATGCAGAAAATCAGCACCGTATGCTAACACTGTGCTGATCTCTCTTCGATGGTTTCTTCAAAACTTGGATACTCCAAAATATTAGAAGAAAAGAGAAAGATTTATGATGCTGAGACACCTCTCAAAAGCTTACAAAAAGAAAGGAGAGATCTAGAACAAAAACCCTAGAAGAAGACTCTCTTCTTCTTTGTTCTTTTCTTAGACACACTGATTTGTGTTTTTAATATCTCCATGTCCCAGATGAATTTTTCTCTAATTTTTCTACACCAAAGAGGACTCTCAAATGTTTGAAATTCACAAAAATTTCATCCAAAAATTCTCTTTAAATAAAGAGATTTATAGAGTCCAAGTTATGTCAAAAGCTTAGACTAGGAAGGACCAAATAAGAAAAGTTGTAGGGGCGCCCAACTCTTGGGCACCCCCACCTTTTTTCTGCCATAGACCAGCAAAGGACGCACACAAAAATGTCCTCTTTTACCATAAAAATCAAAAAAAATAAGGAAGGATGGGTCGGCACACTTATGGAAAGAGTTTTGGTTGACAAGGATTCTATCTCATAGAATCCTTAAGCAAAACTAATTCCCCTTTTGACTTGATCTTTTAACAAACTTCCATATGAGAAAAAGAAAGAGAGAAGGGAGGTGTGAGAAATCTTAGGCATGGAGATTATTCACATAAAAATACAAAGAGAAAAGGGTGGGGCATGAGGATTAGGTGGCGCAAGGAATAGGGAGTCCTAGTCACACTAGGACTCTTATTTTGACTTGGTCAAATAAGGTCTTTTAACCAAATAAAAATAAGAGCAAACCAACCCAATTAAATAAGATCCTAACCTATTTAAAGACTTAATTAAATTATATTAAATTAAATTTAATTTTAATTTAATTTTTTAATCAAATTAAAAAATTGGGTTGACCCGAGTCCTAGTTAGACTAGGACTAGTTCTTCCTTGCATTTGACTTATCCAATAAGCTAATTGAACTTGATCCAATCAAGCCCAAACTAAATCTAATTAAATTATATTTAATTAAATTTAATCTCAACCTTTTGGCTTAATCAAATTAAGTTAATTAGCAATCGAATTGCTAATCGATCCTCCCGCAATACTTGCACTAGGTTAAACACCAATCGTATTGATTGTTTAACCCTAAAATGATTCTAAATCGCTGATCAATCATCCGATCGAAATGTGAACTCTAATATGTGTAACCTCATAGATCCGAACCTAAGCTGGTAGCATAGAAATAATTTTTGCATCAATCAAAGTGACCATCTAGCAATGATATCCAACGGTCAGATAGGTCGAAAGGTGTAGAACACCATCCTTAGAATCCATGCGAATATAGTTTTCATATAATTTATCCCCTTGACCATAATGCTCATAGGATACTTCAGAGTTTAACTGTTAACTCTAATCAGGTTGTCCATATTGTATTTTAAAATATCAAATCCATTTGATGGATTATCCTGACCAAGATTTTGCTATATTGAAATACAGTGATACATTCTTCTCCAACTCTTAGAGTGGTCAATTCCATCTTGATCACACCCCAACTTCATAAGTACTTGACTGTGCCCAAAAGCCTTCTGTTGCTAAATTAGAAATTCAGTTAATCTAATACCAAAGCACAGTGAGTTGCTTGTAAGTCACTGAGGTGATCTCAGGTCTAAAGGATACTTATATCTATATCCCATCAGAGATATTCTCGATAGTAGAATGCTCTGAAGTTAGTCATGTTCCATGACGATGTACCCATACATCTCATCTGTATGCCATACCAGTGTCTCTATACTCCTTGATTAAGAGGACAATCAATCTATTATTGGAAATGTGTCCCAAAGCTAATCGTCAGTCTGTTGATGATTGGGCCATATATTTATAATTATATATAAATTATAAATTAATAAAAGTTATTTTAATATTTTTATCATAAATTTTATTGTCTTCTAATGAACTCCTATGTTGTGATAAAGTCCTTAAGATAATCTAGATTCGGCAAAAGAGAATTTGTCATTTAGTTCTTAAATAGTTCATGACCAAATGATACATTGTTACTTAGGACGATAACGTTTATCAAGTATAGGTCCTGGTATGCCATATAGGTTGGTTGTCCTCATAATGAAGGAGTATTGAGACACTAATATGGCATGCAAGTGAGATGTATGTGTACATCTACACTGAACGTGATCAACTCCAAGGCTTTTCTCCTATCAAGATTAGCTTTGATGGAATATGGATATAAGTATCCCTCTGATCTGAGATCACCACGGTGACTTCCAAGCAACTCACTATATTTTGATGTCGGACTATCTAAATTTCTAATTCAATAATAGAAGATTTTTAGGCATAGTCAAGTACTTATGAAATCAGTGCGTGAATCAAGATGAGATTGACCACTTCTAATTTTTGGAGCTGTGTTCAATTATGTTTTAATTTAGTAAAACCTTGGTCAAGATAGTCTTAGTGAAGAGTCATGAAACTAATTGCTTTGAGATACGACATGAATAAATTTTCTAGGATTGATAGTCTAACCCTGAGTCATCTATTACACAGAGATCATAGGGATGAATTATATAGTAACCATATTCGCGTAGGTTCTGAATGTTGCGATTATGATTATTCGACCTATCCGTATGTCAGATACCATTGCTAGATGGTCACTTCAATTATTATAGAAATTGGTATCCGCACTATCGACTTAGGTTTGAACCTACAGGGTCATACACATTAGCAGTTCCTACCTGATCTAATGGTTGATCAAAAGTCCCATTGGTCTAAAATTCTATGGTCAAGAGTCCCACTAGGCTGAGACTTTATGACCAAGAGTCCTACTGAACTAAGACTCTAAGTCTGACTTATCTGAGACTCTCTGATCAAGAGTCTCATTGGTTTGCAACTCTATGATCAAAAAGTCCCACTGGACTAAGACTCTATGACCAAGAGTCCTATTGGACTGGAACTCTGAGTCCTACTTGTCTAGAACTCTCTGATCATGAGTTCTGATAATCTAGGATACTATGCTCAAGAGTTTCACTAGACTGAAACTCTATGATCAAGAGTCCTATTAGATTGTGACTCTGAGTTCTACTCGTCTGAAACTCTTTGATCAAGAGTTTCACTAGTCTAGGACTCTATAATCGCAAGCTCGATTCATTTGGGACATTAGGTTTAAGAGTCCCACTGATTTAGGACTCTTCAAGAGTTTCATGTTGATAGGACTCTATTGCCCAGTAACCCATTCGATTTGGACTCAGATATTTTTTAGAAGATTAATTAGCAATTTGATTGCTGATTAGCTCAATTTGATTGAGAGATGAGAATTCGATCAAGTTTGATTGAATTTGATTTGATTGAATTTGATCCGATCAGGTCATGAGATGACCTAATCACTATGGGAGTTTTGACCCTAATTTGATCAGAATATAGATCTAATTAATTTTTAATTTGATTAAAATTTTATTACATTAGGCTAAGCCTAATTTGGTTGGATTTATCTAATTTAATTAGATCTAAATTAATTAGTTTGGTTGAAATCAATTAGGACCAAGTCAAATGAAGTTTGAATTCAAATTCTTCCATGCGCCCACCATTTTTGACTTTTCCACTCTGCTTCCCACATCCTTTCTTTTGTTTGTTGAATATTTTTTGAGAAATAAAAATATGCATGTAGAAGGAGAGTCCTTCTGCATGTTAAACATAAGGGAGGGCCGTTGGATAAAGATAAGAGGCTCATTTGATTTTTGAAATCAAGTGAGTGGTTAAAACCTCTCAACCACTCAATCCTTATCATTTTCCTTATGGTTTTCCTATGGTATTCACATCAATAAATTAGGAGAATTTTTGTGCATGTAGGAGAAGGGGTTGGCATTACATGATAAAAATTTTAAAATGTTTGGACATTAGTTTTAGGTGAAAAAAATATTGGAGTGAAGGTGAATAGGATCCTGCAGCACTTTACTTTTTCCTCAATTATCTTTTCATGAAAACTTATTTCATGAAAAAACTCCACATAGAGAGGGCGTGATAGGATTTTTAGTGTGTCAGAATTTTTGAATCGAGTAAAATCCTAGATTTATAAATCTGAATTTGGATGGAGAGATTGAGTGCTGTGAGCATCGGATTGCCACCAAATTTGAACCACATCTTCATCATCCTCTAATATTTATATTTTAATTTTTTAAAATATCTAAAAAATTAAAAAGTATACAATCAATTAGATTGATCATGATCAACCATCGAAGGCCTCGATGAGGAGCTAGCACTTCAGTTGGGTTGATCGAGATCAGGAGCTCCGTGTGGACCAATCATAGAGGTCGGACACATGTGCAACTGTGACGTGGTACCAGAGCATTATCTGATGGACTCAAATTATGGTGATCAACTATCTATGAAAAGATATTATGTTCTAAACACATAGATATAGTAAATAGTTTATTATAAATTATATTTTTAGATCTATTGATGTATGCATGCATATTATGTTTAGATCCTAATATGTAGGATTAAATAATCTGATATGATTAGTAGATAATTAATTAAATTAATTATTTTTTATAATATCATTACTATTTTTGAAATATTTTTCGAAAGTAGTATAGCAAATCCTGCACTATTTTCTTCAATTGGTATCAAAGCAAGGTTCTTTAAATATGATATGCTTTCATATTTAGATTAATAATTTAGATTTAATCTAAATGTTAATCTAATAATTAGAGTAATTAGATCTAAAAAATTAAAATTCAGATCGCACGGACTGCAAGTTGTCCTGCTGTAGGATTTACCTTCTACAGTGAAAAGGTTGTTCTGGTACATTGTTGATCTATATTATTGATCATGAAATTACTAGATTTGATTTAATATTTTTATGATTAATTATATTAGGCTTTAATCTGATTTATGATCATGAATGCATAATTAGATAAAATTTGATTCATGATTTCATGATTATATAGTGTACATAATTTCATATTAAACCCTACAACTAGTGTTGTTTGTGAATTGACATGATTTAATTTTGAAATGAGTCGACTCAATTAGTGAACAATGCTAAGTTGTAAAAAATCTTTCAAAATTAAAAATATTTTTAAAATATCGAATCCTAACCCTCAGCCCATAAACTTAATTAAAAACTAAGTATAATGATTTAGTGTCTAGAATTATGAATTAAGACTCTAAGTCATTAATCATAAACTTATGGGTTATTGGGTTAGTTGAATTAGGTCCATAAATTGGGTTAGACCTAAGGTTAGTTAAAAGATGAACTAATTTAGAGTAAATGATGAAATCTAATTAAATATTAATTTAGATTAGGTCAAGGACTCTATAGACTCAATTACAATAGTTGTAGTTGGTCAAGTCCATGCCTTTAACAAGGACCAATAGACTTGATTCAAGGCTATATGGTCGAATCCAAAATTATTAGGTTGGTCAAATTAAAACTAATGAACCGGATGGTATCTAAGGTAAGTTTGGTAGTTTGACCAGTGATTTTTAATTGAAAGCTACTCGCACTGATTCAGTCTTTGATGAGTTAATGGCATATCCCTTTCACTGATCTCGCTTATCTGGCCATTCTGGTGAGTTAGATTTTGATTAGATTACTTGGTGATTCGGGCTCATCCATGTCTATTAGATAAATCAGTCTAACTGATTTAGGTGCTCCTAATGTCAGCTTAGATTAGATTCTTTTCTGACTTGGTGAAGTCAGTGGGAGGATAGAAATTGGCTCACTAAATTTTTTTAAATTGGTTAACTAAATCCTCTAAAACTATTAGGTCCTTAAAAATAAAATAGTTATATGGATAACTAAATCATAGCTTTCCATTAAGTTGAGTGATGATGGATTCATTAGTATAATGATCATTGAAGGCCCAAAGGCCTGATGATTATTGACTAATAAAATTATCATTCATAAAATGATAATTTGGTTAAGTCTTTCTGATGGTGGTTAGGTTGGCCAACCAAAGTCGGGTCTGATCATTTATTGGTTAGATAAGACCAAATGTGGTCATGTTAATGGTTGGACCTAACCGAATCTTTTTCAGTGGAGGTCAAAGCCTACTGATTAGATCTATGGGGCGAAATTAATGTTACTAGAAGTTATTTAAAGAAATAATTAATTTTGAATCTATCCATAGGTGCACATGGATTAACCAACCAAAGTTGGGCTTATGTGTAGTCTATGTGGATTCCAGTACCCACTAAGAAATTAGAGTAATTTCTTGAATTGGAGGTAAAGGCCATCAATTTGTATAAAATAGTGGAAGGACCTTTAGATTGAAGTCCAAGTCTTTAGGATTAATAATTCATATACTAATTAGGTTTGATTTTTCTTTTTGTGCAAACATGGCCACTAACCTATCGCTCCGATCATTGTTAGACCATGATAAATTAATGGGATCCAACTATGATAGTTGGTATCGTGAGTTGAAAATCATCCTAGAGCATGAGCGGATCTTTTATGTGGTAACGAATTGAGTACCTGAGGAGCCAGCCTCAAATGCTAGGGAAGCGGTCCAAGATACTAATCTGAAGTGGCTCAATGATCGCACCATCATTCGATGTATAATGCTGGCGGCAATGAATGATAAGTTCAGCCATAGGTTTGAAAATGCCCAACCATAGAAGATGCTTCAAATATTGAATGACTCTTTTGGTATGTCGAACAATGTTGAAAGGCACAAAATAAGTTATGCCATTTTCAATGCTCAGATGAGGGATGGGACCTCAGTCACCGATCATATATTGTACAAGATAGAGATGATTGAGCACCTTAGCAAGTTGGGCTTTCTCCTACACGAGCAACTCGGTAAGGATGTGATCCTTAATTCTTTGCCTAAGTCCTTCCTCTCCTTCCTAACTCATTTTAGAATGACAAAGTCTGCAGTGAACTACCATAGCTTGTTAGGGTTGCTGCAGAACTTTGAGAAGGATCACCAACTCCACAAGGAGATGGTGAATGTAGTCGGAGGGTCTTCTTCTGATCATCGATCCTTTAAGAAAGGGAAGAAGAACAAGAAGAAGAAAAACAAGAAGGTGCGGCCGCATGCTAGGATGACTGCACAGGATCAGACCAAGAAGTGTAAGCCCAATCAGAGCCAGGCAGAGTGCTTCTTCTATAAGAAGCAGGGGCACTGAAAGAGAAACTATCCTCTGTACATTGCCTTCCTAGATCCGAACAAGCTGAGGAAGAAGCAAATGATTGCTGGGCAAGGTAATTATATGATAACACCTTATAATTTTTTCTTATTTAATTCTACTGCCTGGGTATTAGATACTGAAAGCCCTTATCATATTTATAACTTTATGCAGGACTTGTCGGTCAGTAGGAGATTCAATCAAGGTGAGAGGTTCCTGAACGTTGGAGATGGAAGACAAGTTTCAATTCTAGCTTTAGAAATTATGAATCTTGTAATTAATTCAAATAAATTTATTCTTAATGAATGTCATTATTGTCCAACTTTCTTATTGAATATCATTTCTGTAGGCCTTTTGGCCATGAATATTTTTGAAATATCAATAAAAAAAAAATTTTGTAATGTCATTTTGAATGGTATTTTAATTTTGATTGGATAATTGAATAACAAAATTTATTTACTTTCTATGCCTGTTAACATAGTTTAATCCTCCAGTAAATGCTCTAGAATTAGTCATGTGTCTGAAATTTATCTTTGGCACTGTAGGCTAGGTCATATTAATAAGAATAGAATTAATAGGTTAGCTCAAGAAGGAATTCTTAAGGTTAGTGATTGTGAGTCACTTTCGACCTATGAGTTCTGTCTTCTTAGTAAGATGACTAAGTCACCTTTTACTAGAAAAGATGAATGAGCCACTGAACTCTTGAGTTTAGTACATTTAGATGTATGTGGACCCATGAGCTCAAGTGCCAGAGGTGGATATTTTTACTTCATAACCTTCACAGACGATCTATCGAGGTATGGGTATGTCTATTTAATAAAGCATAAGTCAGAGTCATTTGAAATGTTCAAACTATTTCAAAATGAGGTAAAAAAGCAAACTGAAAAGAGTATTAAAACTCTTCGGTCTGACTGAGGGGGTGAGTACCTTTCCAATGAGTTTCTAACATATCTTAGGAAGAATGAGATTCTCTCCCAATGGACCCCTCCTGAAACACCACAACATAATGGTGTGTCTGAAAGAAGAAATCTGATCCTGTTGGACATGATTCGATCCATGATGGGGTTTGCTTGTTTGCCGATCTCCCTATGGGGATATGCACTCGAGTCAGCTTGTTACATTCTAAATAGAATTTTGAGTAAATCTGTTAATAATACATCATATGAAATATGGATAGGGCGTAAGCCAATGCTTTCACACTATAGGGTTTGGGAGTGTCCGGCCTACGTCAAACGTTTGATGATAGACAAGTTTGGACCTAGGTAGGATAAGTGTAGTTTTATAGGTTATCCAAAAGAAATCAAAGGGTACTACTTCTACCTTGCTAATGAGCAAAAAGTATTTGTCAGTCTTGAGACAGTCTTTTTAAAAAAATTCCTTAGTGAAGGAACTAATGCCTCTAAGATCGAACTTGATGAAGTATGACAGGTGGAAGAATGAACATAAGTTATTGAACCTAAACTAGATCTAATTAGATCAGACCCAGAACCCATTATAGAAGCATCCTTAAGGAGATTTGGTGGAGTACCACATCAACTGGATAGATCCTATGGTTTTCTGGTCCGAGACAGGGATCCTATCGAACTTGATGAGAACGATCAGGACCCAATCACCTATACGGATGCAATGCAGAGATCCAACTTTAAGAAATGGCTTAAGGCCATAAAATTCGAGATGGAATCCATGAAGGTCAACGATATATGGACATTGGTTGACCCATCCGAAGGGATAAAATCCATGGGGTGTAAGTGGGTCTTCAAAAGGAAAAAAGGTGCAGACAAAAAGGTGGAGACCTATAAAGCCCATCTGGTTGCCAAGGGGCATCGTCAATATTATGGTATTGACTATGATGAAACATTCTCTCCTATGGCAATGCTCAAATCCATTCGGATAATGTTTGCCATAGCTGTCCATTTAGACTATGAAATCTAATAGATGGATGTGAAAATAGCTTTTCTGAATGGAGAGCTGGATAAAGAGGTGCATATAATACAACCTGAAGGTTTCACGTTCATAAATGAGTCTCTAAGGTGTGTAAGCTTCAGAGGTCTATTTATGAACTAAAGCAGGCATCTCGGAGCTGGAACATACGATTTGATAGAATAATCAAAATGTATCGCTTCGTTAAGAATGAAGAAGAGCCCTGCATATACAAATGGGCTAATGGTCCAGTAATAGTATTCCTAGTATTATATGTGGATGACATTCTCTTAATAGAAAATGATGTCCCTGCATTATAAGAAATAAAGATCTGGCTGTCATCACAGTTCTCCATGAAAGATCTGGAAGAAGATTTCTATATCCTAGGGATGAAGATCTACAGAAATAGATCTGAAAGGTTGCTTGGATTGTCCCAGTCCACATATATTGATACTGTACTGAAATGGTTCAGCATGAAAAATTCCAAGAAAGGCTATCTATCGATAGATCATGAAATTTTTCTTTCAAAGAGGGATTGCAACACCTCTAGATAGAGAGCATATGAATAGAATACCATATGCTTCAGTAGTGGATTCTATAATGTACGTCATGACATGTACGTGATCAAATATGGCATACTCACTAGGTGTAGTGAGTAGATACCAATCTAATCTAGGAGAGAATCACTGGAAGGTTGTTAAAACCATCCTGAAGTATTTAAGAAATACTAAGAACCAATGGCTTGTATATGGTGAATCAGACTTAAAACTTGTGGAGTTCATAGACTCCAGTTTTCAGTCCGATCATGATGATAGTAAGAATGTGTCAGGATACATATTTATCCTTAATGGTGGGGCCATCAGCTGGAAGAGTTTCAAGCAACACACTATGGTTGATTCAGTTTATGAGGCAGAGTATGTTGCTGCATCAGATGCTGCCAAAGAAATGGTGTGGCTAAGAAAATTCATCACCAAGCTTGGAGTAGCATCCTTCCTTGATGGTCCAGTTCTGCTCTATTGCGATAGCTCTAGAGCCATTGCTCAGATGAAGGAACCAAAGATACACCAACGGACGAAGCATATTCTGTGCTGCTACCATCTTGTCTGAGAGATTGTAGATCGAGGTGACGTTGATCTTCAAAAGATCGATGAAAAGGAGAACCTGATCGACCCATTTACTAAAGCTATTACGGTGAAGGAGTTCGACGACTTTAAGTCGAAGATAGGTTTAGATACTGCACCAATTGACTTTAGTCTAAGTGGAAGATTGTTGGAAATATGTTTCAAAGCCAATCATCAGTCTATTAATGGTTGGACCATATATTTATAATTATATATAAATTATAAATTAATAAAAATTATTTTGATATTTTTCATCATAAATTATGTTATCTTCTAATGAACTCCTGTGTTGTGATGAAGTCCTTAGGACTATCTAGATTCGGTAAAAAAAAATTATCATTTAGTCCTTAAATAGTTTACGATCAAATGATACGTTGTTACTTAGGACGACAACATTTATCAAGTATAGATCATTGTGTGCCATATAGATTGATTGTTCTCATAACCAAGGAATGTTGAGATACTGATATGGCATGCAAGTGAGATGTATGGATACATCTGCACTGAACGTAACCAACTCTGGAGCTTTTCTCCTATCAAGATTAGCTTCGATGGAATATGGGTATAAATGTCCCTCCGATCTGAGATCACTATGGTGACTTTCAAGCAACTCAATGTATTTTGGTGCCGGACTATTTGAATTTTTAATTCAGTGATGGAAGATTTCTGGACACAGTGAAGTACTTATGGAGTCTATACGTGTATCAAGATGGGATTAATCACTTCTGATTTTAGGAGCTGTGTTCGATTGTGTTTCAATTTAGCAAAACCTTGATCAGGATAGTCTTAGTGAGGAGTCATGGGATTAATTGCTTTGAGACATGATATGGATGTATTTTCTAGGATTGACAGTCTAACCCTGAGTCATCTATTACATATGGGTCATAGAGATGAATTATACGGTAACCATATTCGCGTAGGTTCTGAATGTTATGATTGTGATTATTCGACCTAATCGGACATCGGGTACCATTGCTAGATGGTCACTTCGATTAGTATAGAAATTAATTTCTGTACTACTGGCTTAGGTTTGGACCTACAGGATTACACATATTAGGAGTTCCTATCTGATCTGATGGCTGATCAAGAGTTCCATTGGTCTGAAACTCTATGGTCAAGAGTTCCACTGGACTGGAACTCTGTGACCAAGAGTCCTACTGGACTGAAACTCTGAGTCCGACTTGCCTAGGACTCTTTGATCAAGAGTCCCATTGGTCTGAAACTCTATGGTCAAAGAGTCCCACTGGACTGAGACTCTGTTACCAAGAGTCCTACTGGACTAAGACTCTGAGTCCTACTTGTCTAGGACTCTCTGATCATGAGTCCTGATAAACTAGGACACTATGGTCAAGAGTCCCATTGGACTGAAACTCTATGACCAAGAGTCCTACTGGACTGAAACTCTGAGTCCTACTCATCTGAAACTCTCTGATCAAGAGTTCCACTAGTCTGGGACTCTATGATCATGAGTTTGATTCATTTGGGACACTGGGTTCAAGAGTTCCATTGATTTAGGACTCTTCAAGAGTTTCATGTTGATAGAACTCTGTTGCCTAGTAAACCATTCGATTTGGACTTAGATATTTTTTGAATGATTAATTAGCAATTTGATTACTGATTAGCTCAGTTTGATTGAGCGATGAGAATTTGATCAAGTCCGATTGAATTTGATTCGATTGGATTTGACCCGATCAGGTCATGAGATGACCTAATCGCTATGGGAGTTTTGACCCTAATTTGATCAGAACGTAAATCTAATTAATTTCTAATTTAATTAAAATTTTATTAAATTAGACTAATCCTAATTTGGTTGGGTTTAACCTAATTTAATTGGATCTAAATTAATTAGTTTGGTTGAAATCAATTAGGACCAAGTCAAATGAAGTTTTAATTCAAATTCTCCCATGTGCCCACCATTTTTTACTTTTTCACACTGCTTTCCACATCCTCCCTTTTGTTTGTTGAATATTTTTTGAGAAATAAAAATGTGCATGTAGAAGGAGAGTTTTCTACATGTTAAACACAAGGGAGGGGGCGTTGGATAAGGATAAGAGGCTTATTTGATTTTTGAAATCAAGTGAGTGGTTAAAACCTCTCAACCACTCGATCCTTATCATTTTCCTTATAGTTTTCCTATGATATTCACATCAATAAATTATGAGAATTTTTGTGCATGCAGGAGAAGGGGTTATCATTACATGATAAAAATTTTAAAATGTTTGGACATCAATTCTAGGTGACAAAAATCTCGAAGTGAAGGTGAATAGGATCCTATAGCACTTTACTTTTTCCTCAGTTATCTTTCCATGAAAACTTATTTCATGAAAAAACTCTACACAAAGAGGGCATGATAGGATTTTTAGTGTGTCAGAGTTTTTGGGTCGAGTGAAATCCTAGATTTATAAATCTGAATTCAGATGGAGAGATCGAGTGCTGTGAGCATTGGATCGCCACCAAATTTGAACCATATCTTCATCATCCTCTAATATTTATGTTCTAATTTTTTAAAATATCTAAAAAATTAAAAAGTATACGATCAATCAGATCGATCGTGATCAACCATCGAAGGCTCCGATGAGGAGCTAGCACTCCAGTAGGGCTAATTGGGATCAGGAGCTCCGTATGGACCAACCGTAGAGGTTGGACACGTGTATGACTATGACGTGATATCAGAGCATTATCTGGTAGACTTAGATTATGGTGATCGACTATCTATGAAAAAATATTATATTCTGAATACATAGATGTAGTAAATAGTTTATTATATAGTTTTATTTTTAGATCTATTAATGTATGCATGCATATTATGTTTAGATCCTAATGTGTAGGGTTAAATAATCTGATATGATTAGTAGATAATTAATTAAATTAATTATTTTTTACTACATCATTGCTATTTTTGAAATATTTTTCAAAAGTAGCATGGTAAATCCTGCACTATTTTCTTCAATTGGTATCAGAGCAAGGTTCTTTAAACATGATATGCTTGCATATTTAGATTAATAATTTAGATTTAATCTAAATATTAATCCAATAATTTAGAGTAATTAGATCTAAAAAATAAAAATCTAGATCGCACGGACTACAGATTGTCTTGTCGTAGGATTTACCCCCTACAGTGAAAAGGTTGTCCTGATACGTTGTTGATCTATATCATTGATCATGAAATTACTAGATTTGACCTAATATTTTTATAATTTAATTATATTAGATTTTAATCTAATTTATGATCATGAATGCATAATTAGATAAAGTTTGATTCATGATTTCATGATTATGTAGTGTACATAGTTTCAGATTAAATCCTATAACTAATATTGTTTGTGAATTAAGATAATTTAATTTTGAAATGAGTCAACTCAATTATGAACAATGCTAAGTTATAAAGAATCTTTCAAAATTAAAAATATTTTTGAAATATCAAACCCTAACCCTCAACCCATAAACTTAATTAAAAATTAAGTATAATAATTTAATGTCTAGAATTATGAATTAAGACTCTAAGTCATTAATCATAAACTTATGGGTTATTGGGTTAGTTGAATTAGGTCCATAAATTGGGTTAGACCTAAGGTTAGTTAAAAGATAGACTAATTTAGAGTAAATGATCAAATCTAATTAAATGTTAATTTAGATTAGGTCAAGGACTCTATAGACTCAATTATAATAGTTGTAGTTGGTCAAGTCCTTACCTTTAACAAGGACCAAATGGACTTGATTCAAGGCTATGCGGTCAAATTCAAAATTATTAGGTTGGTCAAATTAAAACTAGTGAATCGAATGATTCTAAGATAAGTTTGGCAGTTTGATCAGTGGTTTTTAATTGGAAGCTACTCGTACTGATTCGATCTTTGATGAGTTAATGGCATATCCCTTCCGCTGATCTCACTTATTTGGCCATCCTGGTGAGTTAGATTTTGATTAGATCACTTAGTGATTCAAGCTAATCTATATCTATTAGGTGATTCACTTATCTTGCTTATCTTTTTATGAAAACTTATTTCATGAAAAAACTTTATACAGAGAGGGCATGATAGAATTTTTAATATGTCAGGGTTTTTGAGTGAAATCCTAGATTTAAGAATCTAGGTTCGGATGGAGAGATCGAGTGCTGTGAGGATTGGATCACCATCAAATTTGAAACACATCTTCATCATCCTCCAATATTTTTATTCTAATTTTTTAAAATATCTAAGAAATCAGAAAGTATACGATCAATCGGATCAATCGTGATCAGCCATTAAAAATCTCGATGAGAAGCTAGCACTTCAGTGGGGTTGATCGAGATCAGGAGCTCCGTGTGGACCAACCATAGAGGCCAGATACATGTGCTGCTGTGATGTGATATCAAAGCATTATTCGGTGAACTCAGATTGTGATGATCGACTATCCGCGAAAAGGTATTATGTTCTGAACACATAGATATAGTAAATAGTTTATTACATAGTTTTATTTTTAGATCTATTGATGTATGCATGCATATTATGTTTAGATCCTAATATGTAGGATTAAATAATCTGATATAATCAGTAGATAATTAATTAGATTAATTATTTTTTGCTGCATCATTGCTATTTTTAAAATATTTTTCGAAAGTAGCATGGCAAATTCTGCACTATTTTCTTCACCTATATGGCATATAGTGACCTATGCTCGATAGACGCTGTCATCCTAATTAACAGTCTATTATTTGATCGTGAACAAATTTAAGGACTAATCGATAAATCCTCTCTTTATCAAAACTAAATAGTCTTAAGAACTTCATCACAATAATGGAGTTCATTAGAAGATGTAAATTTATGATGAAAAAATATGTCAAAATATTTTTTATTAATTAATAAATTAATTATAATATCTCAACTGTCAACAGGCTGATGATTGACTTTGGAACATAATTTTCAACAGTCACAGCATCTATATCTACTTTTCAAGCAAGTCTCTTGAAAATTTTACTATAGTCCTTCAAGATTATAGTTGGATAGTTTTACCAGGTTTACTATCTCCAAACCTAGTTGGTTCTATCCTAGGTTCACCCATCATAACTTTTACATGCCTTAACCAAGGCTACACAATTCAAATGGAGGGGTGGATTAACTCTATCCTTTAGTTTCAACCTCTGCTGAAACTAATTATACAAAATAAATGAAATCAAAATTTTTACAATAGAAGTAGCTTTTAAGATGAGCTGATTCATTGCCATTGAAACTCGATGATTGTCTCCTTCAATACTGGTAGTTAATGCTCTTGAAGTAACTCTTCAATGCTCATAAAGATTGAGAGATTTGTTAGTTGGAAGTAGGTATGCTCTTGTTTTCAATAAATGCTAGGTTTTTTCTTAGTTTTTCTCAAAAGATGTTCTCTTTAAAAGTCTCTTTGCTCTTCTTTTATATCTGGACCATTTCCACCAAGTTTGAAATGATTGAAGTCTAAAAAATCATGATTCTAAACATTGGAGAAGAGAATAAGCCATTTCGAGTCTTCTTGGTTGATTACGAGTTGACTCGATTCCACTTCAAGTCTTCTCGACTACTCCATGAGTCATCTCACTCTCAGGTGCCCAATAATTATCTTTCTAAAACTTTTACACCTCTGAGATGGAGTCACCTCGGATCTATTAGAGTCATCTTGCCTGTAATTTCGTAAGCACTCGAAGAACTTGGAGTAGTCTCGGTCTCAGTGGACAGAAATAAGATTTCTATCTCCTGAGATGGAGATGACTTGGGCTGATTTCGAGTCGCCTCTACCTCATGCCAAGCCAACATGCTAGCATGCCAAATAGCTTGGAGATAATTTTAAATTTTCTAAAGTTGGCTTGAATTCTTTCCATGGTCTTTATTAATGAAATTTGGCTCCAAAAAAAGTCCTCGAGAGCTTGACTTGAATTGCATTTGATTTCTTTCTTGTCTTGATCAAAGAGCTCTCTTTCTTTCAATCTTTGGTGTTGACCCAAAGATTGATTTTGATGATGACAAAGAATTTTGAGTATAAGTTATAAAGTCTAAGTATGTTTATAAGGATGTATAGTTTCAAAATTTTAAGTGCTCACAATCTTTCAAGTATTTTTCAAAATCTTAATGAAGATCAAATCAAGTTAAGAATGCAAGTCTAGCCTATAAATTAATTTAGAGAAGAAAGGATCACAAACAGTCTTTGGCATGCATGGCATGCAAACTGGGCCAACCAGTCTATAACTGAGCTGACCTAATCTCAGTAGAAGTAAAAGATAGAAAGTGTAGAAAGTCAGATTTTCAAAATCCAAGGAACTAAGCCAATCCAACTAAAAATTGAGCTGACCTAGTGTGGATTAAGCCGATCCAGTAAAAAACTGAGCCGATCTAATGACTGTAATTGCTAGTTTTTTATACTACTTCAAATTGCTAGTTTTTTATTCCAATAGTTATTTCAGCCCTTCCAACGGCCAAAACTTCTTCTCCAGCCACTTTCAAGCATATAAAAAGCTAGAGACTCAATGAAAAAAGCAAGAAAGTGGATTAAAAAGAAAATAATCTTCAAACTAAGTGAGGCTTATTGAATACCAATTGAAAAAAAAAACAAAAGAAAAATTAGTGCATAGAATTGAGAGCTTTTAAAGAAAAATCATCTCCAATTTCATCCTCATCCTCTCAAGCATCATTCAAGAGAAGTTAAAGCATCATTTATGCAATTCATTGGCAACTTCTTCGAGCTTACAGGAGTTCATCTTTTTATTTTTTATTTGTACTAAAATTCTACAAGTTGTAATTTTATTTTCTTTACAAATTTTTTTGGAAGAAAGAAACTTAGGATAAGCTCATCCAAGCCTTGAATTAGATTTGTACAAGCCTAAGAGTGGCTTAGGGATAGATTTTGGTTGATGAGCCCAAAAAACTAACTAGGTTGATAGTGAGCCCAGAAAACTATCGGTATAAAATTTTGGTTGGTGATCCTGAAAAACTAAATAAATTTATTTATGAGTCTAAAAAAATAAATATACTATAATCAAAAGAATTATAGTAGAATTTTCAAGGAGAGCTTGGAAAGTGGATGTAGGTGTGCGTTGCACCAAACCACTATAAAATTCTTATATATTTATATTGTACCTTGTCTAACTTATCTTTCTTATATTTAATTCTTGCTTGCTTAGTTTTAATTCTTAAATTGCAATCTTTATATCTAATTTTTGCTACTCTATTGCATACACTTTACCAACACTTGAGTTTGCCTAATTAAGTGTATATATTTGTTTAGATTTTAAATTTGAACAAAATTTTTATAAGAACCCAATTCATCCACCCTCTTGGATTGCAACATCTAGGCAACAATTGGTATCAGAGCAGGTGCTCTATTATTAGTTGTTGACCTAACGATCAAGAGCCAAAGATATTGGTAATCCAAATAGAATTCTTTTTTAATGAAGGCCATTCTATTGACTATCCTCCACTATTAAATGAATCAAATTACATACATTAAAAAATTAGAATAAAAATTTTCATACAAGCATATGATTATAATTTATGAAAGATTATAATCGATGGTATACATACACCCAATGCATTGATTCATGATAAAAAAGTGATTCAAATGAATGCTAAGGCAATGAATTTACTTTATTATTTATTAGACATAAATATATTTAATATAATTTCTTCATATATTTTGGCAAATCAAATATGGAAGATTAAAAATAACTTATAAGAGAGCAAATCAAAAAGAAGAATCAAACTCGTAAGAAGAAAAGGCAGCTCACCCCAACTCATGCCTCATAATGCATGAAGATGAAAAGAAGAAGAAAAAAAAATAAAAGAAAAAAAGCATTAATTAAGGAAGACCAAAGCAAAGAAGAGATAAATGAGAAAGTAAAAAAAAGAATTATAAATTCTTGCCTTATGGCCAATGACGATGAGGTAAATCTTAAGAATTCTTTTGATCTTATTTTTAATGAGTTGTTTAAAGCTTTTAATGATTTAATGGATGAATTTAAAAAATTGAGACTCAAAAATAAAAAACTTAGAAGATCAAATCTTCTTTTAGCTAATAAAAAAATTAAATTATTGATTGATAAAAAATATTTTAAAAGAAAAGAATGCTTTAGCTAAAGAAAAATATGTATTTCTTAAATCTGAAACATATTTGATTGAAAAAAATATTAAGCTAAAAATAAAATTTAAAAAATTAAAATTTTATATTGAAGAAAAAGAAAACTTGCTAAAAGAAAAGAAGTCTCTTTTGGAAGAAAATGCCAATATAAGAAAAGAGATTAAAAGATTGAAGTCTATACTTTACAAGTTTATAATTGGCTCTCAAAAGCTTCAATCTATTTTAATGAATCAAAAAGCTATTTTTAATAAAGCTAGAATTGGCTATAATTCACTAAGAAAATAGAAATTTATGAACAACATATTTAGCAAAGTTTATTCTGAAAATCATTCTATAGTTTGCTTTAAATGCAATAAAATTAGCCATAAAATTTTTGAATGTAATACTAAAAGAATTGGTCATACTTTGATTAAGCAAATATGAATTCCAAAAAGAACCATAAGCTCTAACCTCAATGGATCCAAGATGGCTTGGGTACCAAAAGCTAGAAAATGATTTTTGTAGGTAGGCTAAGCATCCAATGAAGTAAAAGGAGCTAATTCTTATGAATGGATGGTTTGGACTTGAGAAAATGGGTGATGATATTTGATAAAAGCTAAACCTTTTTCCACATCATACCATCAATGTTTGTCAAAGTTATTTTAATTGATTTTATTATTTCTAGGATCTATCAATATGGTTTTATATCCTTGCTTGAGATACTTTTCAATGTTCTTATATATTGATATGATTAATTAATTTTGATGTATACTATAATTTAAATATTTTGACTTTTGAATTAATATGCTTTTCTCTATATATCATGTTATAAATGAAATATTTTATCTTAAAAATTCAGCATGATATTTTAAGCCTCCCCATATCAATTTTATAATTGATTAAGTTAAATTAAAAGATGCTTAATTGGATATGAATGTTTTAATTGCTAAACCTATAAGAGAAATTAATTATTGACATTCCCTATAAGATGCTTAAATATTAAAATTTTTCTAAACTTTTGTATGAAATAAGTACTTGAAGTTAAGACATTCAATCATAAAAATCAAGTGCTTGATGTGCTGAATTGCATTACATTATAGGTTGATCCCCAAGGATTCAAACGTCTTCTAGTTGAAACTAAATATATAAAACTTATATCTAGATTATTTTGTTAGGATGCTAGGACATTCATTATAGAATCATAGTTTTACTAGCAATCCAATTTTTAGATGTTTTGCATGTATACATCATCTCATATAAACTCTTTTGAAATTAATTAAATGTGCACAATTTGAAAGAATAGGGGGAGCATCAAGATAAGTGAATCTTTTGGCATTAACTATGAAAAATAGGAGGAAATAACATTATTAGAACTTAAAGGACAAATTACTTTGGAACTTAATGAAAATAAAAATTATTGATTTATTTGTACACTTCTATTGCCTCAATTTGTTCATGAAAAATCATTTGTAGTCTTTCACACTCTATATGGTTTGATCATATATCATTATTCTTTTTGATAATTAATTAGTGTTAAGCTCTATTTGAAAAATGATTTGCATAAACAAACTTGAAAAATACCTTTCATAATCGGTATCAAACTAAATTTGAAAATTAGTTTTTCTTTAATCTTTAAGTAGTATTAAACTTTTAAGAAAATCATTAATTGATCTAAATTTTAGTTTCATTGATTTTATAAACATTTCTAAATAAATTATTTAGTTTGATTTTTAAAAATTAATATAAAAAAAATTATTTTCATCAAACAAAATTTCAAAACTGGCTTTGATTTAAAAAATTGATATCAAGTAAAATTTACTTTAAATAGATAAATTTAAAATTTAATCTTTTCTAACCTTTTAGTGATATCAAATTTTTAAGAAAATTATTGTTTGATCTGAATTTTAGTTCAATTGGTATCATGATAATTATTATATGGTTTGAATTTTAAAATTTTTGGTATCAAAATTTTCATAATTGCTATCAAATGGCACATCATTGTCCTGCACTTCAATGCTTTATCTTTTAGCAAAAAAAGAAGAATATCTTTATCTCAAATTTAAATTTGCTTAGCTATATTCTTAATATGATTGTGCTTGAGATAAATTATAAATATTTGATACCTCTTCTGAACTCAATGTATAATATTTTTTGAGAAAAATTTTTTTAAAAAAAAATTAAATATTTTTTTTATGATTTGCTTTGAAGGATATATCCAAAAATAAATTTGAAAAATGCTTTTCTTAAATCTTTTGAAGTTGATATCGTGCAAAATATTTTAAGAAAATTATCATTTGCTTTTAAAGTTAAATATTTAAAGAAAACTTTAGTTTTATTCATTTAGGATTAGACAGCTTACAATATATCTTATATTTTATTAATTTATTTTTTGATAAAAATAAAAAAATATTTCTATCTCAAATCTAATTTTGTAAAGCTATATTCTTGATGCTACATCATTTGAGACAAATTTAAAAAGTTCATATCTTTTCTAAACTTAATTGTCTAATATTTTATAAGTAAAGGAATGAAATTCTTGGATGATTTGTCGATATCAATTCAAAATGATTTATCATAGTTTAAAATTCTCAAAATGGTTTGAGTTTCAAATCAAGTGGTATTAAGAAAAATCTTTGGACAAGTTGTTATTTGATTTTATTTTTAAAGCTATTAACATAAAAGAAATTTTTTTTTAGTATCAAGAATATTCTTTTTAAGAAAATTTTCATACTTGATATCAATGGTATCATTCTTATCTTGAATTTTATTATATTATTTTTGATAAAAAAATATTTTTTATCAATTTAAACATATTTTATGCTTTGCTATGAATCATCTATTCAAATCCATAGTTCTAAAATCTCTATCATTATTGGTTCTTTAAAGCTGAAGATAATTTTGTAATTAAATTTAAGAATTTATTTGATGTATTTTAAATCTACACTATTCAAAAAAGAAAAAGTATTTTTGAATATATATTATTAAAAATTAAGAAAAAAACTTGAAAAGTAATTTATGACATATTTTGTTTGGACTTTCAGATGTTATCATTGTAAACAACTTATGCAAATTTCTTTTTGAAATTAATGAAAAGTAATATTTTGGTCAATTTATGTCTACTTGAGTGAATGTTGTATTTGATTGAAAATATCTTGATATTAGGAGGAGAATTCATTCAAGATGAATTAATTACTAAATTATTTATATCAATTAAAAATTAATATATACTTGATTAAAAGTGCTTAACTTGAAAGAAAAAGGGGGAGAATAAATTTAAAAAGGTTAATATCTATTCTACAAGAATTATGAAAATGAGGAGGAGAAAATATTATATGATAAATTTTCTAATATTTACTCTTAAAAACAAGGAAAGAGATATTTGTTTATTAAATATGATCTAATTAGCCTTGATTGAAAATTCTAATTAATTTGAGTTAAAAAAATAAACTTAGATTGTTTTACGATCTTATTAACTTAAGCCTTTATGTGAGTATTTAGTTTAATTTGATTGATTTAATTGCTAAATTATTTTTAATAACTAATTAGAGTTAAATATTTTTTAAAATAAATTAATTTTGTCCAATTAATTTTGCTTCAAATAAATTAAAATTTAAAAGTCATAATGATAATTATTTCACATGTTAATTTCATAAATTTCATAGTTAGGTTGAATTTATAATAATTTTTTACTCAAAGAAATGAATGTCAAAATTGATATCATTTGAATCTTTTTACAAATCATTTAAATTTATGAAGATTTCACATATTTTTTTGTGCATTGAGAAAATCTTTATAAAATTATTTTTACTCTGATACTGTGTTTGATACATTTGCAATACATAGCTTTTTTGAATTTAATTGATAGATTTCTATTAAGAAAAGAAAAGAATGGATTTTGAGAAAAATGATATGCTTGACTTCACTATTTGATTCATTTGGAGGTCAAACTCCCTTTACGAGTTCAAAGCAATTATTATTTTAGATTGAAAATCTAAATTATAGAGTTAAATTTATTCAAAAAGGAGGAGAATATTTTATTTCTCAATTTAAGCTACTTCCAAGACCTAAGAAATGTTTTTAAATCATTTCTAAATTTTTGTTCTACCACTGATTTTGATGATTTCAATGATTTTTTTAATGATCTTTATCCTTTTTATGAGCTTTTTGATGTTGTCAAAAAAAAAGAGGAGAGGTATATTGAGTATATACTTAAAGAATTAATATTTAAAATACTCAATAATTTGATACTTGAAACCTTAATACTCATTGATTTGAATTGAGATATTATAATATAATAAGTATATAAAAAATATGTAATGAACTAAAGATAAATAGAGAATATTCATGAAGTATACATTCATATATTTAATCAATTACTTCATGATATATGTTAGCCAATTTTGATTGTATATAGTGCTTATCTTGTATGGCTAATTATTTATACTTCTGATATGTAATGTAAATTTCATGTCACATCTTTATGTATTTTAGCTAAGACTATTTACTTAATGTATTATTCTTATATATTTTGAATGTTGGCATTTTATTTTATCATGAAAGAAGTAAATTTTTATTCAAAATAAGAAAAGAGTAGTTTTTAATTGATGATGTCAAAAAGAAGGAGAGTTATTATTGAGTATATGCTTGAGCTTAACTAGAATGAAGTATATTTTTATTATTTAATAATTTTATATTTTATAAATGAGTAATTTCTTAGAAACTCACTATATATTAGTTTGTATATACTTAAAAATTTTGTCATCATAAAAAAAGAGGAGATTGTTGATCCAAAAATTAATTTTGATGATAACAAAGAGTTTTGAGTATAAGTTATAAAGTCTAATTATGTTTATGAGGATGTGTAGTTTTAAAATTTCAAGTGCTCATAATCTTTCAAGTATTTTTCAACATCTTAATGAAAATCAAATCAAGTTAAGAAGGCAAGTCTAGCCTATAAATTAATTTAGAGAAGAAGGATCACAGACAATCTTTGGCATGCATGGCACGCAAACTGAACCGACCTAGTATAGAAAGCTAATCTAGTCTCAATAGAAGCAAAAGACAGAAAGTGTAAAAAGTCATATTTTCAAAACCTAGGGGACTGAACCAATTCAGTTGAAAACTAAGTCGACCTAGTTTGAACTGAGCCGATCTAGTCAAAATTCTTGTGTATTTGTATTGTGCCTTGTCTAGCTTATCTTTCTTACATTCAATTCTTGCTTGCTTAGTTTTAATTCTTGAATTACAATCTTAATATTCTATTTCTACTGCTTCATTGCATGCACTTTACCAACACTTGAGTTTGCCTAATTAAGTGCATATACTTATTTAGATTTCAAATTTGATTAAAATTTTTATAATAATGCAATTCATCCCTCCTCTTGGATTGCAACCTCTGGACAATATTTAGAACACTTAAAAGAAAATTATCAGTAATCATATGCTCTAATGTTTGGTCATCATCAAAATTACATAGGGGTAAACATATATGAGTAATTATGGGCTACTTTAGAACCCTTTATTGGTGTTCGTAAGGGGTCTAGCATCAAGTCTCTTGAAACCCTCTCTCACAAATCTTTTGATCCAACTAGAGAGAGAAGAAAGAAAGGTAGAGGGAGGATAGAGAAAGAAGAGAGACAACTCTCCCACCCACACCCCCTACTAATTTCCTCTCCTTCTCAAACATGGCAGTAGGACACCCGATAATGGCAAGATGACGACCATGGTGGTGAGCATGGCTTGCAGTGGTTGGCAAAAATAAAGAAAAGAAAGTCCAAAATAGGGAGACCTTGTTCATGGATATCCAATATGAGTGATGGTGATGGGTAGGAGATTGGAGAAAAAAAGAGAAGGAGATGAAGGGTGGCTACCTCAATCCAGTAAAGCCAAAAGGGAGAGATCCGATTATGTTTCTGATAAAAATCCAAAAAAAACTGAAGAAGAAGTTTAGCAATTGAATGAAATTCTTATAGATTTTCATGATGGAGCTTAGAGGAGGAAGAGTATGGTTTTATAGACAAGTTCCTAGGATTTCTAATCCAAATTTGGGATGCTCTAATCTTCCTTCATTGGAGTCAAGAAAGAAGAAGACTTTCAATCGGAGTTTTCTTCTCCATATGTGCTAGTCACGCACGGACCTATGGTCTGGGCCTCTTCAAGCCAGCTCATGGGTTAAAAATCTAGGTTATGACGTACATTGAAGAAGAAAGGATACAGACATTCGGCCTCTCTTCATGCATGCATTTTTTTTTTTTTTAGGAGTGATAGATTCCATTAGTAGAAGGAATTCCATCCTAATTTAACTTTTGGGTTTCCTATTTAAGATAGGCGCAAGGGGAAATGTAAAAGGCGTACTCTATATGCATGCATCAGAGAACCACCAGATTATTTTTGTTCTCAAAGGAGAATTAATTGTTTTGCCGATTCAAGTTAACTGTGATCCATGAATGCGAAAAATTTAGTTTGTGAATCAGCTGGAGATGCATGGCCGGTGCTTATCCACAACAGTTGCTGGGTCATGAGACCATAGGAGGGTCAAGTTGAGCTACGTTAAACTAGAAAACGGACTTCACTACTTCCAAAGACCACCTCCTGGACGAGGGCAAAGAGAGTCAGATCCTACAAATAAATAAATAAATATTCTTTTTCCGGTATCCCAGCTCTTTATAAAACGCATAGCTTTAGAGATTTATGGTGTCCTACACCGGCTGCACTCAGCCATCAACTGACCCATGATGGTCTAAAATGCGTGCTAAACACGTAACTTTCATAGAAAACCATTCGTTATATATAGTACTATTGATATAAAATCTGATCATCACCGGATTTGATAAAAATAGAGACCGATGAAATCACCATCGAAGATCTGTAAAACAAAATTCCATCCAAAGTCGATGGAAGGTGGCTCCGATAGGATCCTCCGACGATCAAGTCAGCTCTGACCAACAAAAATGGAATGCTCGAGAATGAGTTCTGTGGAGCTTAGAGAAGGAGAGAAGAGCTTAGAGCTTAGAATTAGCATATCTGGAGGATTCTTTTTATAGGCGGAGCTTGATGGTGACAGTTGGAGCTGCCTGGTGGCGGACCGCTCGAAGCTGCACCAAATTTGATGTGGAGAGGATGGTATCGTCAGGTCAAAAGCGACAGCCATACTGTCCGATAGTGATGGGTTGCTCGAGGTCTGACGGAGCCGCCTGTAGCATTGCCCATGGCAGACTAATGGTGACCGTTCGTCCAGCTTTAATAGCCATGGCTCTCAGAAAGCAGGCATTGATTGGTGGACTTCGGCATATATCGATTCCAAAGGAGTTCGGACTCCTGAAGAGGAAGCTCGGAAGGAGTTCGGCTCCCATAAGCATCTGGCTGGAGGTGTGCGGCTAAGACTCGATCGCTGGAGAGTTCGAAAGGAGCTCGACCGGTCGAAGAGGATGCCTGGGAGGAGTCCGGCTCCTGAAGAAGTCCGACCCAAGGGGAAGCTTGGAAGGAGTTCGGCTCCCGCAGGCATCTGGCTGGAAGAGCGCGGAGAGAGTTTGGCTCTTGCAGGAGTTTGACTGAAGCTCGACCGCTGAGGAGTTCGGCTAAAGCCCGACCGCTGGGAGTTCGAAGGAGCTCGGCCGCTAAGCAGTTCGATCGGCTGTAGGAGTTCGGCCAAGATCCGTCCGCTAAAGCTCTTCCGTGGCTACCGACCGCATCAGGCTGAGCATCGAACTGGACTTCGGTAGGAGCGGGGTTTATCCCCAACAATAGTCTCTCCACTTTCGAGTTCGAAACTCGAAGAAAGGGAGTGCAGAAAAGGCGACTGCCAAAGTCCTCTTCTGGGCTCCATGTTGGTTCAGGTCGAAGCTCGGAGGGAGATCTCATCTCCAGCCGAAGTTGGTGTTGAAATTGAAGCCCGAGGGAGATCTCATCTCCAGCCGAGGTTGAAGTAGATCTCATCCCCTGTGGTCGAGGTCGGAGGTTAAGCTCCTCATGGGGGGCAATATTGTCTTCAGCAGCCGAGGCTGACTTGGGGGAGATCTCCTCTCCAGCAGTCATGGTTAATACGGGCGCTCGAAAGACATCTGATCTCTGGCCAAGGTTGACGCAGTCGCTCGGGAGAGATCTCATCTCCCGCAATCGAGGTTGTCTCGGATCTTATCTCTGGTCGAGGTTGGCTCGGGCGCTCGGGAGAGATCATATCTCTGGCCGAGGTCGTCTCGAATACTCGGAAGAGATCTTATCTCTGGCTGAGGTTGACTCGGTCGCTCGGAAGAGATCTTATCTCCCGCAGCTGAGGTTGTCTCGGATCTTATCTCTAACCGAGGTTGTCTCAATCGCTCGAAAGAGATCTCATCTCTAGTCGAGGTTGTCGTGGGCCGAGGTAGTCACGGTCATTCGGAAGATATCTTATCTCTGGCCGAGGTTGACTCGGTCGCTCGGGAGAGATCTTATCTTTGACCGAGGTTGTCGCGGTTGCTTGGAAGAGATCTTATCTCTGGTCGAGGTTGATGCGGGCACTCGGAAGAGATCTTATCTCCTGCGGTCGAGTTTGCCTCGGAGAAAATCTTATCTCCTACCGCCGAAGTTGGCCCGAACTCTCGGGGGAGATCTTATCTCCTGCAGCCAAGGCTGCCTCGGAAGAGGTCTTATCTCCTGCAGCCGAGGTTGATGCGGGCGCTTGGAAGAGATCTTATCTCCTACAGCCGAAGTTGGCCCGGACCCTCGGGGAGATCTTATCTCATAGACCTTAATTCCTAGAATAAAGGATCGCTTCACCTAGGTCTTTCATGGAGAATTCTTAGACCAACCACATCTTGACTGATGTCAACATGGAATATCATTCCCAATAAGGAGGATGTCATCCACGTACAATAAGCGAGGAAGCAACAGCGCTCCCACTGACCTTTTGAAAACACATGGTTCTCTTCATTTTTGATGAACCAAACTTTTTGATCACATCATTGAAACGAGTGTTCCGCTCCGAGATGCTTGCTTAAATCCATATATGGACCTTTGCAGCTTGCAAACCTTGTGATCAGTATCACTGGATGTGAACCTAGCGGCTGTTCCATATAGAATATCTTCCTCAAGATATCCATTTAGGAATGTCGTTTTCCACGTCCTTTGCCATATTTCATAATCAAAATAGGCTGCAACAGGCAAGCAATGTGCGGATGGATTTAGCATAGCTACCGGGAAAAGGTATCCTGAATAGTCAATGCCTTCACGTTGACTATAACCTTTTGCCACCAGTCTAGCC